>JABUQX010020611.1:22500-26159 GCA_015478945.1 Trachelipus rathkii | reverse complement strand
ATATATAATATATATATTATATATTATATATATATATATATAATATTATAATATATTATATATTATAAAAATAATAAATAACATATTGATTATTAGTATTTATTATATTATATATTATATATTAGATATATATATAAATATATTATATATATATATATATATATAATATATATAATAATATATATATATATATATATATATTATATATATATATATATATATATATATATATATATATATAATATAAATATATATATATATATATATATATATATACGTATATATATATATAATATAGATATATATAATAATAATATATATTATATATATTAGTATATATATATAATATTATATATATAATAATATATATTAATTAATATATATATATATATATAATATATATATAACTAATATCATATAATACTATACTAATTATATTATATTATTATATAATATATATTATATATGTATTGTATATATAAATTTATATATGTATATACTATATATATTATATATAATAATATTATAGATATATAGTATATATATATATATATAATATATATATATATATTATATATATATTTTTTTTTTTTTTTTTTTTTTTACAGAGATAAAACACCATCCGCTCACGGCAGAGCCCTAATCAAGGAGGAGTTACTCACTTACGTCCGAGGCCAGACGAAGACCGAAGGCCCAAGGAGAGAATAGTCACATTCTCCCACCGACCAGTTGCGAACCTGGGACCCTCGCTTTGTTGGGCGAGTGCTCTAACACTGAGCTACCGGGCGCTTTTTATATAAATTAAATAGAATATAATTTTAAAAGTATATATACATATATATATACATAGTACACATATACATACATATATATATTTACATATAATATACATACATATATATACCACAACATACATACATATAACATACATACATATAACATACATAAAATACATTATACATAACCTAAATACATAAACATACACAAAACATATATATAATATAATATGACTTACTATTATTAATACTATCTCTATCATTACTATCATTATCACTACTATCACTATCACTGCACTATGTTTTATTATTAATTGATATGCCTACACAATATTTCCCAATATATTAATATTATTTACCACTATTCACTATATTAAAAATTTTCATTAACTAATATTACCTGTATTATTATTACCATTATCACCACAATCACTGTTATTACTATTACTATGTTTATTATATATATTTCACTATATAATAATATTATTTACCAATATTCACCATATTAAAAATTATCATTAACATTATTATTATTTATCACTATCACCAAAATCACTGTTATTACTATTAGTATGTTAAACGATATATCACCACCCTACGCCCAAAGATCATTGTGTTAGAAGGGGTTTCCAGACACTTGCTTCCAGTGCAAGAGAATTTGTAAAATTTTACTTCAATGACTCGACGATGAACTTGGGGAAACGCAGCTCAGCGTGTCTGCAATTTATAGTATTTAAATTTCTCTTATATAATTTGTAAATATTGTGTTTATTTTAATTAATTCCAAAATAGCCAAAAGAAATGATTTCAAAATTTTGTTGCTCCTCCCCCAGATCACAAATGAAACAAATTTAAATGTTTAAAATTTTTACGTTTTTAAAATCCAAAATACGTATATGATAAATATATATATATAATAATTATATATATATATATATATAATGTATATATATATATATATATAATTATATTGATATATAATATAATATATATATATATATATATGATATTATATAATTACATTATATATATATATATATATATATATATAGATATATATTATAATGAATATATATATATATATATATATAGATATATATGATATATATATTATATATATTATATATACATAATATATAATATATAGTATATATATATAATATTATATATATATATAGTATATTATATATATATATACATATATAATTATATATATAAATAATATATGATTATATTATTAGTATATATATATATATTAGTAATATATATATGTATATATATAGTAATATTATATATATATATATATATATGATATTATATATATATTATATATATATATATATAAATATAATATATATATATATATATATATATATATATATATAATATAATATATTAATATATAATATATATAGTATATATATATATATTAAGCCGGGTTGAAAACATACAAAATTTGTAGTGCAGATTTGAAACAACTTTATTTTTGTGCTCACTTCAGATACAAACTGAAATGTGTTAAAAGTAAGTTCTTCAAGATTTGTTTTCATACCCCACTTCACCTTGAATCTTTTTATTAAAACAAAACAGAGTATATATAGCCAGATATACAGTATAGCTTAAATATCCTTACATTCTTATGCTAAACAACCTGCATAGTACAAAATCTCATAGAAAAATCAGATTTGGTCTGTACTGAAGTGTATTCGATTCGAGGAATGTTTGGGTTTGTAGTATTGCACCAGTCGAGAGAGTGAATGACCAACACCCTACTAGAAAACAGGCGGAAACATAACTTTGACATTTTCTTGCAACATCGACCCGAATGACAGCGGATACGCTTGGTAGGAGAAGAATTTGTTGAGTACTAACCAAAATATCATCACTAATATCATCAAGAAGAGGGGGGGGTGATAGGAGTACTCCCCCAGTCTATCAGTTCCATGTAGGAAGTGGCGTTGAGATTGACGTTTAGCTGCCTTTTATCAAAACAGCGAACTTGCAAACATTGGTGGAGGAAATTTTCTTTCTTGCTTGAAGAATTTGTTGACATGAAAATCTTCCTATTGTTTCCCGTTCATCTGCAACACCAGCTAGCAACAAGTTTTCTGGATGACAAAAATAGGAGTTGTTTAGGAGCACTGGAGAAATGATGTTCTGATCCTCAGGAGAAAGTTTTTGATACTGTGATACCATAAAGTGAAAATTCTTTGCCACCATCTTGACAGAAGGGATGGGAGCGGATATAGAACCATATGAGGGCATAGAAGTTCAGTACGAATCGTACCAAACGCCTCAGATCATCAGATGCGGATTCTGTTGAAAAGTACAATCGAAGCAGTCTGTTAGCTTTAGTTAGCCACCTTGCATGGCTTAAGGCACCCGGCTGTGCAGTTTTCAATTACCGCATATTATTATGATCTGCATTTTGACCCCTTGCCTGAATTAATAAACAGATCTTTAGTAAATACAGCTGGCTCAGGAACTTTAGATCTTTCGTAACGTTGTCGAGGAACATCCAACAACAGAGCCTGGAATTGGTGAAAATTAATGATGGTTTGGTCTGAGATCAAATGAGTAGCAGTTTGGTTATGGTCCTTTCATGTGACGACTGGGCGCAGTTGTGCTTCCCATCAACACACTAAAATAACTCCGCTGAGTGGTAGTTCATTAAAATGCAACATGCATATGAGCCATTGAAGTGGTCTTTTAAGATGTAACTCCAAGAGTGTGATTATTCCATTCTTGTTACCCGTATTCACAGGAGTTCCATCGCAAATCACTGCTCTTAAAGTCTCTGTAGATCTTGTTCGTTCAATAATACCCAAAATTTCATTAAATACATCTCGAGATCTTCCTGAGTTAGGACTAACGTGATCGATG
>JABUQX010020611.1:12500-15000 GCA_015478945.1 Trachelipus rathkii | reverse complement strand
AGCTAAAATTTTGATAAGCGGATCAATAAATTATAAGTAAAATATCTAATAACTATATTTAAAGTTTTCTACGGGTTTCAAAGGTTTAAAAAGCTTTTTCCGATAAAGCATTTTTCTAAAAAGCTTTTTTTTCAGAAGCGGGACAACGGTGTTGAGGATAAGATCCGTTTAACTCCACAAACATGGAGAGCAGACGCATTTTCCTTACACTAACAACATTTCAATATTCAAATAAATCATTTTAAATAAGATAATTATGGAATCTGTTGTTAAATTTTTTTAAAATTTGCTTTAACAGTAGTTAAATATTTTTTTGTAGTAATTTCTACTTTAAATTTAATTAATTTAAAATAATAAATAATAATTAATTATTATGATAAAAAATAATAATAAGACATAATCATAATAATAATAAAATATTTTCTAATTCTTAATAATAATAAATAATAAAATAAGTAATAAATAATAATAATGGTTAAACATGAAATTCTACGTCTCGACAACGCCACTACGACTCACGCAAAACAATCACATTATCGCAAATGAAATATCACTTCAAAACAAACACAAACTTCTCTATCAAATATCAACATCGATAGCGCATATCTGATTATCACCAAAAAGTAATCGGTTTTTGCGTATCACACGCATTTGTGAAGATATTGTATGTTAACACAGATTGTAAAATTTTATAATTTTACCTTTCAAGAGGGTCCTGTCACAAATTATCGGGATATATATAAATATATATTATAGATAATAATATATATATATATATATATATACATATAATATATTATATATATATATATATATATAATTATATATATCATATATATCATATATATAATATATATAAAGTATATATATATATTGGATATATGAAGGGAGGAAACAAATTCACAAATTGTATGAAAACAATGTCTTTGATAGATAATATGTTAAACATCCTATAATACAAACTATGAATACAAGGTAATATGGAGACAACAATGAATGTAATAGAAAGAATGGGTTTAGTTAATGTAAACATATCTACGATGGTAGTAACTTTCTCTCCGTAGACGATCTACTTTGCATAGCGTCTGGAATATCCCTCATCAAGCTCCAAAAAAATAGTAGGCCATCATATTGATATCCCACTGCCCTTGTAACGCCCTTCCATGAACTTTAGATCTTGATGGAAGCGTTCACTCTGCTCACACTAACATCGCCTTAGGTTATCGGAAATTACTTAGGTGAGAAATGTAAGTCCAAAGTGGCGACTTATACTTCATTCTACATCCATGAGGAATGAAAAAACTGTTCTAGCATTCCTGTTACAATATTTAGTGGTTCTCGGCTTTCTGTTCCCGCAGAAAATCTGTACGACATCTGAAAAAAGCATTCCACGCTTTTGCCTTTAACACAGTCATTCGTTGTAGCAAAGGCAGCTCACGGAGGAGTGCTCCGTATTTGTGGGCCATCAAATATCCCAGCGTTTTTCTTCTCGTCACTCAGACAAGGAAACGTTGAGCATAGTCTAAGGCCTTCACAAATTGTTTAATCAAACCAAGTTTTATGTGTGAGTGGAAGTAAGATGATATTCTCTCTGTACAAGTGTTCACGTACGATGTTCCTGTCACCTGGCGTCAAAGTTTCCCTCGGTGGCCATTCTCTTTTTGGTCCAGTGATCCCTTTGTCGCCCGGCTGTTCCAATAGCACAGGAAGCAGGGATAATGTTGGTGAAACCTGCTTGCGTGACCGAGCATATATTTTACCCATTTTGATGGCGCTTTGCGAAAGATAATCTCATAAAGTGCACCGAGTGAGTGTGTGCATATCAGCCTCTCCAAATACTGTACTTGACATACTCTGCCGCTCTCTCCATCTCCCACATGCGTTACCCACTAGCGCAGAGCGCGAAGCATATATGTGCCGTGTGTAACATACACACACTTTAAACTGCTCTTTGGAAGTGTCAATAAACAGTTGCCACTCACGTACATCGTATGCTGGGAGTCCCATAGCGAGTAGTAGGCATGCAACTTCACTGCAATACCCAAGGTTACCATCTGACTGGAAGAACCTTCGCAGCTCGCTTCTCTGGTACGATAAAATGTTACTCTTGTGCCCATGGTCCAGTAGCCATTTTTTCATGCAACCTGCGAAGCCAACAGCTCAGTGGACAACTTTTGGCAAATTACAACTCTCGTGACAAGATCGTCAGTTCACCCTGGGTAAACAATGACGAACCATCCGAGTATTTCAGATGGAAGATAGACATCATCCAGGTCATTGGCACTAATCCTCATTAATTGTAGTACGTACTAAGGTTTACACATGCTTTTTTTTTCCCGAGAAATATCAACCGCACAGCTTATCAATCTACAAATAATTCCTATATATTACGTGAAAACTCTGCGGAACCGTAACGTCTATACAGCCTACGTAGGGCCGAACATGAATTTTGTCATTCCTAGGGAATATGTAAAAATAGGGATCCATGATTGCACGAAAA
>JABUQX010020611.1:0-7500 GCA_015478945.1 Trachelipus rathkii | reverse complement strand
TGGCTTAGATCGTACCTTTGAAGTCTCGAGCTTCTGTTGCTTTACAAACCAGCTGTTCTTGTCTTGTGTCAATTTTTGACGCCAATCAGTTACTGTGACTGAAGTATAAAGAAAAGCTAAAATCATCGATCCGTTCATTTATACGTGTAGCAGACAGTGCGCTCAGCACTCTAGCTTATGATGAAGCTCTGCAGTGTTCCTCATCCTTTCTAGTTCCAGGTAACTTAGTTTCTGTAAGATCTCATTCGGTAACACGCGTGACTGGATCCTCTCAGTGTGCTCAGTCATGACCCCCACCCAGATTAGTTGTAATGGTGAATTGGAAACCAATTTCGATCAGCAAGTCACCAGTACAGCCTCACATATACCAAACACCCGATGCTCCCTCTTCGAGTTTCAATTATACCAGTTTACTTGGACCAAGTATTTAGATTCCATCCAAGCGTGGTTTTTTATATCTGAAAAAAGCCCGAAACTGACTATATTCTTACACGAATTTCGCTAACCCTTTATGTTGCTTCCTTATCTAATGCTCACAAATCCAATTGATTTATATCAAACTGTGCATCAACGATTAAAATGTAATAACACCGAATCCAATTTCTGCGGATATTAATATATACCATGTTTTAATCAGCATGAAGTGCAATCTCAATGAAACCTTCATAGTAGTGACCATGATCAGCCTGCAAATATATCTACTATAAATATAGAGTTATAGTATATATATAGAACAATTTATTAAATTATTCCGACGTTGAATTCTTAACAGTACTCATCTCTCCTTTGATATTCTTTTCTGGAGAGACGTGTGACGATAGGTACTGCCACATATAGATAAACGGTGAGTGATGCTTAGTTTATATATATAATATTATGATGTATTCTAGTATGCGGTAAAACCCACAAGGAACACAATTATGAGATATTATATGAATCTTTACGGAGTTAAATATACAGTATAGGTTGTAACATCATTCTTCTTCAAGAGTGAAAGACTTAAATTTTCTACCAGCTGTAGATACCAGTAATTTATCGATTAACCCTATATATAACGTTCAAATCCTAATAAATCGTCTCTTAAAATAATAAAAGTAAGGTAAATCCTACTAGTCATACGGCTGTAATGTCTATACTAGAACCCTGTTATATATCAAACGTTTTCGTTGTTAGAAAGCCTTATCATCTTAATGTTAGATAAAAATGTAGTGTAAATTACTTACCACACCAGATGACATTATTGGAAAATCTGAATATTTATTTTGAAAATTTTTTGTAAAAATCTAGTTTTTGACATTTGCATTTGTCGAAACTCCTCCTAAAACTATTTTTCGAAATGACTTCAAACTTGAAACATACAAAAGATTGGACTATTATACTAAAAGGGTAGCTGGGAATTTTTTGATATTTGACCCCATATTTGGGCACTTGGTCGATTTTCAAAACTTACTTTTTACATGGGTTTTGAAGAATTGAAAAAAATTGGTAAATATTTTTTTTTTCTGTTTATCCGAATCCGACATGAAATTCTCAGACACATTTGTAGCTCGGGGGAGATGCACAATTACTATCTATAAGCTAGTTTTTATACTCATGATATTGCATTAGTTTGTGAGATTTTTTTCTTGAAACAAAAATTTTCAAAAAAAAATTTTTTTGGAAATTTAAAAAAAATTTCCTGTTTGTAAATTATAGTATATTCAAAAAAAATTATCTATATAAAAAATAAGATGTATATCTCGCCCGACTCTACAAGCACTGAAAATTGTATGTTGATCGGATAAGATATATATAAAAAATTTTATTAATCAATATAATGGACTTTGTTGGTCTGACGTATCATTAAATTATTTTTGAGACAAAGTGAAATATTGATTTTTTTTTACTATCATCCGATTCAACATCAAAGTTTTATTACAGGTCGAGCTTGTTATATTAATATTCGGGGCGAGGATACAGGGTGTTTACTTTTTTTTACTTAGAATTATATTTTTTTTATTTTATACACAAAAGAATATTTTTTTAAATATTTCCAAATATTTTTTTTTTTATTTAGAATTTGCCTTTGACTGTAACAGGCAATGCAAGCTCCATAGGATCAAAGTAAGAATACTATCTAAGAAAGGAAAAAATGTAGTTAGCTCTCCCCGAACTACAAATGTCCTGGAAATTTCAATATGTGATAGAAGTAGATAAACAGATAAAAAATAAAATTTCAAACTTTTCAATTTCAAAACCCAAATAAATTATTCTAGGTTTTGAAAATTACGGCCATAATGCTCAGATTATGGGGTCAACATATCAATAAAGATTCCCCTGCTAACACCTCTTTGTATAGATATAGTCCATCTTTGTATTTTTCAAGTTTGAAATTATTTCGAAAAATAGTTAGGAGGAGTTTCGACAAATTGTCAAAATACCTAGATTCTTTCAAATAATTGGTAAAAATACTCCACATAAATCATTGACTCTATTACATGACACTCAGAAAATCACACGTGGAATTAAAGGACTCAGTTTGATAGAGTACCAAAAAAAAGCTATTGCAGTTTGAGTGTTATCCTTAAATGGTCTCAAAATCAATTGGCTGAATATTTTTGAAATGTCTTCTGCTATATTTTATGTATGGCTACATCTGTAGAAAATTGGACTCAGTTGCCCAAGCAAAAAAAATTGGGACCCTCCCCTTATGGTGTAAACATTTGTTTTATTCAATAATGGTAATTTAATCTTATATAGTTTATGTTTATTTACATACCCTAAAGCAATAAATTCCAGTAAATCCAGTTGTAAATCAAAACTTGCCCCTCGTCCACCACCCTCCTTAATCCTCCCGGTTGAATTATTGATACTATTGATTCTAAGTTCATATTGATTGTCATATCATAAGCATAGCCAAAACTTTTAATTCTTTTAATGCTTTTAAAAAACGTAAAAAATTTGCCATTTTTACACACCCTATACGACTATAATAGATAATCAGTAAACTCTTCAGTAAAACAACCACCCTCCCCAGGACCCTCCTGCCCATCCTATTGATCTATTGATTCTATTGATCTATTGATTCAAATCATATGTGTAATGCTATTAGGAATATGGGATAAATCATGACTTCACACGTTAATACGTATAAATTCTTTAATATATTATATTTGAAAAAGTTGGTAGAAACTGATACAAGAAGTAAGGTTGATAAATTTAAAAATACCAATTTTCTTATTTGAATGAAATATTTAGTCGAGATTTTTATTTTAAAATATTTTAAGAACAATTTTTTTTAATTTATAGAAAACTAAAATTGTCAAATGGGATAAAAATAGATTTCATAAAACTAACTCTACACCCAGCATCTTGGATACGGGGGAAAGCCATAAATGAAATAAAAATAGTTATTACCTAGTCGTTCCTACTTGATAGTCTATATATAATTTTGTTTAACTTCGGTTCATGTCCATATGTTACTATTCTCTGTATGACGATATTTTTTGTAGTAAGGCATATTTCGTAACAGAAATTAAAATTTTCAGCTCATCATTGCTATCATTTTCCGCTGATATCCGTGTCGACATTATATATATTGAAGGGCCTCCTCGATTTTCAGATAAGCGATACCTATTGTGCATAGCGTGAAGAAATCTGCGGTTGAAATTGACATTACTGGCAGCAAGATTATTCACGATTGCGACTTAGAGGCATATTTGAAGATCTCGATGAATACTCTGACCGTTGAGGTCACATCTCAGAGTTAAAAGTATTGTAATCATTCAGAAGGATAGTTGTCACATTCAGATCAATTTAGATAGTAATCGACCGACAGGGTAGAAACCTCATCTTATTATGCACAATTGTGTTGAGAAGAGCGAGGTGTACTGCCAATCTTGGTGCAAACATTTATTCGGAATGATAGTATTTAGTTAGTATTGAAAGTTATTACAACATTGCGAACTATCGTTAGATACTATTTGAAGGAAAGTTTTTGTTAGAAGCAGTTAGATACGAACGAATTCATTCTGAATTACGAGAACTATTATTTTTGGAAGAAGTTTATTTACTTGAAGTATATGACAAGGAATCTTGTTTTAATATCTTGAAGAGTGCATAACTAGCGAATACTGTAACTAACTTAGAAGATCTGGAAAATCTTCTGATACGGTTTTCAACTGACCTAATTAGTTTACTCTTTTCTGAGAGTTAGTATCGGAATGGGCCGTACTTTTCGTGAAACGGGGATGTACCTCTGACATATTTTTTACAGGACTTATACCTATTTATTATGTAGAATTGTTTAATATACGAATCCGGAAATTGGCACGCTATCATTGATATAGGTATTCCCATCTATGTTGACAATATCCTTTTTTATACAAATTGTATGTTTTTACACACCCTAAATCTAGTAAATCAACACCAACCCTCCCTGAATAACCAGCACCCTCTGCCCCTCGCGTTGGAACCTAATGATCTATCGAATCTATTGATTCAAGTCCTATATTTTTACCAAAAATTTCTTGTTTTACATACCCTAAATCAGTAATCGTATATCAAAACCACCCTCCCCAGCACCCACCTGCCCATCCATGATCTATTGATCTATTGATTCTTTTCTATAACATTATATAAACATTTTAGAAATTATTTAGATAAAATATCATAGTAAGGATCAAGTTCTTAATACACTGACCAACGAATATATGCTAACGTAACAAATCTTTCAAACATTTAAAAAGCTAACATAGCATCACTGAGTGCTAAGATATTATTAAGCTTGTTTTATAATCGAACAAACCTTCTAGAGTTATGTCTAGCTCTTAGGCTATGAACTAAAATGTTAATACATTAACAGAAGTTCCACATGTTCTTAACAACAGTAAGTAACTATTTACATACGTCAGTTGTTACAAATAATCTATAATAAGCGCGTGATTTTCCCTCAATGTTTATTAAAAAAGTAACTTTTATCTTTCATAATCATCTTATTACAATTAAGAATTTTTTACTTTTAAATCGCAATATTTTCTATGACTTTATCACATTAATAAACATCAACTCATCAGAACAAAATAACATGAATATTAAAACAATCAAATGTCACAGAGCATTGGTTTTACATAGGTATAGCTATATTTTAATCACTTGTTCTAAAGAATATAATGCACAAACGACAAACCAAACACACCTTAAGCAAGAATAAACTGACAACACAATTAAAAAAAATTCCATACATAACAACAGTATAATAACTCAAACAACTATCATACAACAAAAACGCAACTATTCACACTGTAATTCATATACTCCTACATATCAATATTAATCCTTTACATTAACCATGGTAATATTTAATCAAAAATTAATCATAACCTTAGAAAAATTATCATACAGACCAACGAAATTATGTTAAGGTAACAATATAAACAAAACTTGTTCCAGTTAGCATATATTCGATGGTTTGCCATATATATTAGACAAGGTTATGAATACAAATTTTTGCTTAAATATTACCTTTTAATGTAAAACTTAACATATGATATTGTTAGAGATATGCTTGGCAAAGCATGCATAGGGTGATTTTGTGGAATAGGTTACTTTTATGTATGCTATCATTAGTTACTTTAATGTGTAAGATGATGGGAACTCTCTCGTTAATGTAGCAGTTTATTCTTGCTGCTTAAGGTGTGTTAGGTTAGTCGTTTAAGTGCATTATATTCTTAGCTTCAGGAGATGCTATGTTAGCTTATTAAGGGTAAAACTTCTTGTTAACGTTAGCATATATTCGTTGATCAGTTGATAATTAGATTAGGCTACACACTGTTGGTATAAATTTTTGTTAAATGTTACCATGCTAATGTAAAAATAAACATTTATATGTTAGAGATATGGCTGACAAAGTGTGAAATAGATTACGTTTTTTGTATGCTAATATTAAGTACTTACTTTACAGGTGTTAAATGGAACTTTGTTAATGTTAACAGTTATTCTTGCTTAAGGTTTGTGTAAGTTCTGTCGGATTGACTTACATTATATATAAAGTTCAGCGTGACGCGTATGTTTAGCTTTATAATGGTTGTGAAAACTTTGTTACGTTAGCATTATAATCGTTAAGTCAGTATATAAAGAACTTAAGATTTTAAATTTGTGTTTATCCAAAATGATATACTAGAAATTTAATTTGAAACAATAGAAAATCAATCATGCAGTTTAGATCAATAGATTATGGATGGGCAGGAGGGTGCTGAGGAGAGGGTGGTTTGATTTATGATTTACTGATTTAGTGCTTTAGGTTATTAAACATTAAAAATTTTGTGTAAAAATATTTGAATCAATAGATCAAATAGGTTACGGAGGGGCAGGAGGAGTGCTGGGGAGGGTGGTTTTGATTTACTGATTTACTGGATTTACTGATAAGAAGGAATGTAAAAAGAAAATTTTGTTTAAAAAAATATGACTTGAATAAATAGTTCAATTAGATCAATTTGATTATGGTATGGGCAGAGGGTCCTGGGGAGGTGTCGGTTTGATTTACTGACTTTACTACTTTATGGTGTGTAAAAAATGCAATTTAGTAACGTCTGAAGATGTACATAAAAAGAATAAAAGTTCTGTAATTGTTATACAAATATGACGAATCAATATGAAATAAGGAGGGTTAGGGAGGGTGGTGGGGAGGACAAGTTCTGACTGTAACTCATTTACTGAAGGCTGAAATTTAAACTAGCCATTACATATTAACATAAAAAATAGACAAAAACAAAAGGAGACTACAAAACAAGCTTAAAAATATAAAATTTTATTAAAAGAAAAAGACACGTTTGCCGCTCTCGCGCCGGTTTCACGCCGGATCGCACCTGCGCCTCCGCCGCACACGCAGTTCTCCACACGTTGAATTGCGGGAGGCAGGCAGGCGGGATCCGGTCGTTCTCGCATTGGTTCCTCAAACACCATAAGCCGGTCGAATCTCTGATATTCGGATATCTACGATTCTGTGTGAAGCATTATCGTTTATGTAGGAAACAAATACTGGGTATTAAAGACAATATCTATTATACTCAGTGCACAATCACCTCGAAGCTAGCACTCGTTATTGTACTGCTACAACTCAAACGCCAACTATCAGAGTTCAAGATCCTTTCTTCACTTCTTCTATATATAAGTACCATTTACCATAAATTTCCGTCTATAGCCTTCCTTATTATCTGATATACATCATCAATTGTGCCCTTATTCGTCAGGAACTCATCTGCTGGGGCCCTGATACCCTTTACGAATTACTCTATAGCCTATACATATCGAGATCATACAGGGCGAATTCGGCATACATATATAAGCGATCACCATGAAATGGAATTACATATACAAATTTACTACTCAGCATCCGTTCACCAAGCCACCCAGTTGAACTCTGGGGGATCTGATTACGGTATCGATCCTACTTACTCCATTGCCTCTTTACCATCATCCAATTTTTAACTTTCTATAAACATACACTCTTTACTTATTAGT
>JABUQX010020610.1:35000-56418 GCA_015478945.1 Trachelipus rathkii | reverse complement strand
ATACCAAAATTGAGTCTTGTTGGTGCATACTGACCTCGCGGAGTGCGGAAGGCTATAGCAGCAGCGTGTCTCTTCCTCGATTTCCAGGCAATGATAAGCGTCTCGAGAAGATCGAGGGACTGCTGAAAATTTTGGATTTCCCAGATTGGAGAGGATGTCAGCAATACAAGGCAGGGGAAGCGGTCTAGCACCGTATGTGCGTTAATGTGCCTGTAATCGGCCACAATTCTTGGAGTTGAGGAGTTCTTCTTTGGAATGACGAGCAGAGGGCTCGAATGGGAACTACTAATAGGACGGATGTACCCTTTTTTGTTGGGCGCGACTGACCCTCGTCTATCTTGGGTCAAGTATTTATGGTGGAGGCGGTACTGTGATCATAAATAGTACCTTTGGATGCGTTTCTTTAGTTGTATGGGAAAATTTAGTTACGACAAATTGGGGACTTCATCATCTTCTCAAGCTATCACATTCTCTGTTAAAGTCATTAAACAGATCCCAATTAACCTTTCTCTAACTGCATCTGGATCTTCGTAATGTGGTACAGCCAATCTTCGATTATTTTTGAAAGATTCCTTGCCGGACGAGTTTTTGAAAGTATTTCTAAGTTGAATGTTGGAGTTAAGCTTTTGGAAGAAGTTGCCAAATTAACATTGGACGTTTGGAGGGGTTCGTCAAGAACCTATAAATAGGATTAGCCCTGAGTTAGGACGGCTATTTTGAGGAAGGAATTGTGAAGAGGCGCTCATATTTATTATGTCCAAGAGAATTTGGCCGTCGGAGGGCCGAACTTCAGTACAACTACCAGCAAAAAGAAAGTTGCTGATATAGGTGTTCTCTGTGGACAGAATAAAAACTTGTCAGGAGGAGAAGTATGAGCAGGGGAAGAAGGCTTTAACAGAAAGAGTGCTATTTAAGATAAGGAGCTATTTATGTATCTTCTAAAGTAATAAATTATAGGAAATGTCAGTATCAGTTAAAAAATTGTTAGGTGTAGAATTATCGATGGAGTAGAGGGTATAAGCCTCTGTATGGTTTACCTCTATATGTTTAGCATGTATGCTGAAGGATTTCATTTTGGTGGGATATTGGTTGGTAAGAGGTATAGGGATAGTATGGTTATTTGTTGTTAACTCAATGGTGTTTTGCTTTGTTTTTGTAAGTTTATTCTTGGGTTATTTAGGAAATTTGTACCTAGTAAGAAAGGTGTGCTAAAACCACAAAGATTGTCACATATGACTATAAAGTTAACTGGTATGGTTTCCCCGTGTAAAGTTAAGTCAAAAATTATCGTACCCATTTGGTAAAATTCTGAACCCGTAATAGAACGTAGTGTAATTTCTGTGGGTTTTAATGGTATGTTTATGTTAAATGTCTCTTCCATTTCACAAATGAAAGAGTACTTGCAGAGGAACTTACTGTACTAACCGGCAGAGGCTACGTCTTCTAATATGTAGTTTTTGTAATTCCTATAATGTGGCTTTGCGTTTAAAATATACGCGGGTCCTATTAGCGGATTAGCTTTGTGGGCATTATAATAGGATTTGACTATCATTAGTAAAAAAGCGGAAGATAAATAATATTTCTTGAGATGGAATTAGCCGAGGTTGAGAACTTTGATAGAAAGGACTAGTAATAGTGGTAGTGAGTAGTAGTAGTAGGAGGAGAATTAGGAGAGAAGGGTAAGGAGGAATGCGTATCTCATGGACTCTCAGAGTTTACGTTCGTTCACGCCGGAGTTGGGGGATATTATAATTTGGAAGATATTATCATCGTTCGTTACAATCGCGGGTGCCGGTTTTTGCATCCAGTTCGAAAGGAGTGCGCTATTTGACACTGTGTTTAGCGATGCTGTTAGTTAAATAATTCGTATCATTTGGTATTAGATCTTTCATGCATATTGTAGCAAGACGAGGGTTGTGCTAAAGGATCCAATAGGGTTAGAAAAATTCAACCCTGCTGTCCGTCACCCGAGTAGAGTGTGTAGTAGAGATAGTATAAGGATCGAAAAAGTAAAGTAGATCTGCCAGTAAGCATAGGATCGGAAGTTATTGTATCCTGCACCGGATGCATAGGTTCCTTAGGTATAATAATAGGATCAAAAAGGATTTAATTAGCTTAAAAGGTTTAATATTGTTAGGATTAGGTGTATAACTACTAATGTTAGGCATAGGTTGAGGGTCTAGGTATAGTACTTTGGACCCCAGTTGGTTAGGCCATAGGTACCTTATGGTTAGCATAGTATCAGAAAAATGGTTCTTTAGGTATAGTATCTGAAAATTAGTTAGGCGTAGGTAAAGCATTTGGGATAGCTGTTAGGCCGTAGGTAATAGCAGTTTTGGAATGCTGTTAGTGCCTAGGTAAAGCATTTCCTGGAAAAGGCTGTTAGGCGTAGGAATATAGGCAATTTTGGAAAGCTGTTAAGCCGTAGTGAACATTTTTGGAGCTTGTTAGGCTTCGTAGGCTATAGGATTTGGAACTGTTTAGGCGTAGGTATAACATTTTGGAAATTGTTAAGGCCTAGTTACAGTAGTAAGCATAAGAGTTAGCATCCCAGTGTTTAGGAGTAGTTATGTTAGCGAACTAGCGTTTAGTCATCCAGTGGTAGGAGTAGGAATTTGGTAGTAAACATAGCGTTAGAACTAGTGGTAGGAGTAGCTATAGTAGTAAAATAGTGTTCCAGGCATAGTGGTAGGAAGTAGCTATAGTAGTAAACATCAGCGTTAGGCATAGTGGTAGGGAGTAGCTATAGTAGTAAACATAGCGTTAGTCATAGTGGTAGTAGTAACTATAGTAGTATAGTAAGCATGGAGTTAGTAAACATAGCGTTAGTCATAGTCGGTAGGATGTATAAGAAGTGTTCAGGCCATAGTTTAGGCAAATTTGGTAGGAGTAGGGAGTTGGTTAGAGTATTAAGGCTTTAGCCTTAGGATAGCCATTCCCTGTAGGGGTGTTAGGCATTTAAGGTAGGAGTACCCGTAGGATGTTTCAGTTATAACGGGTTTAGGGGTTAGGTAGGATGTTAGGTATGAGGTTAGGGAGTAGGTAGGGTGTTAGTATAGGGTTAGGAGTATGGTTAGGAAGTTAGGTATTAGGTTGCGAGTATGGCAAGCATTAGTAGGAATCTATCTACTGAATTGTGGAGAGGAGATGGTGTAGGAAAAACATTATTAAAGCACATGTGTTTTTTTTGTATCAGAACAATTGTTAGGATTAGTGTTAACCCTCTGTCTTTTCCCTTTACACACATCATAATTCACATCATTTTATTTACCACCCTGTGTTTTTTGTATCAGAACAAGTGTTAGGGATTAGTGTTAACCCTTTGTTTTTCCCTAAAAACATAATTAACATCATTGCCGACAATCTGTTTAAAATTTTTGTGTGTTTGGCTAATCGGTCATTAGCCCAACTATCAAAAGTAATGGAAGGATAAATGTGTGGGTGCCATCACCGTTATCACATTTATTTACATAATTTTCACTATTGGCGTTTTAACCATTCACCTGGTTGTACTAAAGGTTGTTTTCAAGCTAAGTAACGTTAGTACCAATGTTAACATGGTACAAACTCTCGGATATTGGTAATTAATCCGCGACTAAAATTCTTTTTATTTAATGTAATTAATAGAGTGTGTTTTTTTAACTTTAATCATTCTCTTTCAAATTTTAATTATAAAATAAAAAATTGCCCTAATTTTTAAAAAGCAAATATTTTGCTTCTTTGTACTTTTTTCCTTCTAAATTAACACTAGGCTTTTCTAAATTTTCACTATATTTTTCAATTAATTACTCCCTGCTTTTTCACTAGACTCGGAGGATGAGTCGTCACAAATTTTACTGCCAATTTTAAAGGAGGAAGGGAGGTGGAGGAGAGAACCATTAGTTTGCGCAAAACCTAGGGAAAATCACTGGTTCGTGAGAGGAGTTCAGGAATGGCCACCTTGCTCTGGTCCCTCTTTTCTAAAAATGCTCCTGTGACTTCCGAATTGTCAAAGGAGTTCTCAAAATTCCTCAATTGGGGAGGCATGAGAGCGTCAGGTGCTGTTCGTTTTCCTCCATAGGTGTGGTAGTTTGGGGCTTGACCTTGTCGGTGAGCCTGGTGAAGATATTGCTGGTGAGCTCTCGGGCGATCACCGGTGCAATAACTATTTAATGGTTGGGAAATTCTCCACTCTCGGGAGGAATCATCATGATTGGAAAATTGGTTGAAGATTGTCTTGGCTCTTCGTTTATTTTGGTAATTGGAGTTACATTCGTAAAAATTGTAGTCTTCAGGTGGACCCTGATTGTATGGAAGTCTTCCATAAGAATGAGAAGAGTAGGTTAGGACTCTTCTAGTATTGTAACATGAGGTTCGAGTAATATGGTTTGGCTCGAAGGAAGGAGACGTATGAGAGGGAAACTCAGTCTTCTGGAAATGCCTTAATTGCATTTTATGATAGGGTGACGTTTTCTTTGTCACATAAAATCACACCGGACGGAGGAGTTAAGAATGGCATCACTTAATATCCTGTGATGGTCTTTTTATTTAATGATGAACGTGGCAATCGTTATAAAAATGAATTGCCAGTGATTTTGTGGCAGTATGTTTGGAGAAGCCTACCGTATTGCTCCGAGTTAAATATAAAAATGAATGTGCAAAGTGCAAGTTAAGAATAAAGAATATTTTCACGTACCGTAAATGCGACCTTCACCTATCGCTCTTGTGCCGAATCTAATTATGGCGTGGTGGGAATGCCAGGAATGGCAAGGGACGCGCCACTTTTCTCCTCTTTTTTTTTGTAGCCGATAAAAATAATTCAAGCTCTGTAAGACAACGTGTTTATTTCGCATCTATATCAGAAGTGGGAATTTAACCCTATAATAATATTGGTGAAATAATAAAATAAAATAAACTACAATAAACTACTTGGGACTAAGGCGTCGAAAGTAATAATAAAAGATTAAAAAAAAAATCATCTTTTTCTTTTTCACAAATTATGAAACATTAAAAAAAAAATTAAAAAAATAATATATCCAAATAAACAAAACATAATTGATGCATGCGAGTTTTTAAAGCTATGTTAAAAAATGGTGAAATAAGGAAAAGGTGGTTGTAAAAAAAAAATGCCTAAGGTGGGCTCTAAAATACCGTACAGCGTAAGAATGGAAAAACAAAAGTGGCACCTTAAAATACTAATTACGATAAAGCTTAGCTCTTTAAAGTCTACACGTGAAAATGAAGGAAAAGGTGGCATTGTTACAAAAAAATGCGATAAAGTTAGCTCTAAAAATCTACAGCGTAAGAATGAAGGATCAGGTGGTTGTTAAAAAAAATGCGGTAAAGTTAGCTCTAAAATATACAGTGCGGCAAAGAAAGTAATCAAAAAAAAACAAAAAAAATTCATAATAATAATTTATACTTTACTTATTAATATTATAGTTATGTTATTTAGTATAGTTGTTATTAAGCCTACCCAATTATTTTCTTATATAATCATTATGGAAAAAATATTATTATAATTAATATTATTATTATTATTATTTACTAATTCCATTATTATTATTATAATTCCCTAACTAATGATTATTTAATTAATATTTTATAATTTATATATATATAATATATAGTATATACTATATATAATATATATATATACTATATATATATATATATACTAGTATATATATATTATAACATATATATCATACATATATATATATATATATAAATACTATACTATATCATATATATATATTATTATATATTATATATATATATATATATATATATATATATATATAATTATTTATTATTATTCAAGAATATAAAAAAAAATCAAAATTATTATTCTATTATTATAATTATTTATAAAAATGATTTTCAAGAAATTATTTATTATTATTTTTATTATTATTATTAAAAAACCATTGAATTTTTATAATTAATTTTTTTTGTATTATTAGTTATAATTATTTATATAACTTATTATTATTATTTAAATTATCTGGTAATTATAATTTCAATATTATTTTAATGCATTTATTTATTATTCCTTATTACTAGAATTACTAAAAGATTGTAACTTATTTTTCTTTTAAAATATTTCGGGATTAAAATAAAGATTTTTAAAATTAATTCCTCTTATTTATTATACAAACCCAAAATTGAATTTTACCATGAATTCTTTTTATTTTATAATTATATATGTATAGAATATTATTATATCATTAATTTAATTATAAAAAGATGAGTATGATTAAGATTATTTAAAATTAATTTTTTTTTTTTTTTTTTTGTTTATTGATTAATTCAATATTTGTTTTTGCCTTAATAAGCCCATGCGCGCTGTTCTTATTTATTCGTTGCAAAAAATAGAGCAAATAAAAAATAAAAATTTTCTTACTTAACAGATTAAACTCTCGTTTTAAATATTAAGGTACGGTATGCGACAAATATTTATAAGCACTGGCACAACAACAAAAAAAAAAATAAACGCAAAAAACAAAAAGAAATCTTTCAACTTTGGTTTATCCACTTTTTTTTCAAAAAAAAAAAAATTTCAGTACACAAAACTAAACAGCCTTTTCACGTTTCACCCAGACGCAACTGCAATTTTAAAATGATGTCGAATGAAAGATACTTATGAGACTGAGCGAAATTCCACAAAAAAACGCCATTTAACATGTTTTTCATATGTTTTATAATTTTAATAAGGTTTTACATTCTCTTCATTAAAATAGGATAATAAAAAAAAATTTGGAAGCGTAAAATCATTTTGACTATTTCTAAGCTTAATTACGTAGTTAAAATATGATAAAATAAATTAATGGAATAAAGGTAACGTCTCTTCCCAAAATTCTTCGTTTTCCACGTGTCTCCAAATCTGAATTTTTGTATATTTGTAATTGCATTTTTCAAAAATCTTTGTTAAAAAACTTTTAGAATTTGCTTTATGATTTTATAGTAAATACATTATTATTTTTTTTTTTTTTATCGGGATTTGGACTTTTAAATGTCATTCTATATAAATACTTCCTAATAAATAGTTTGTTTGTCGGAAAAGAAGGAACCAGTTTTGGAAAACTCCATTTCTTTGAGCCCATAAAAAAAAATGATTGTTGGTAATTTTCTTAATATTCGTTTAAAGTTCGTTTGATTTATTAATGACTAAGTTTAATGGAATGTGTTTTTAGGATAACGAGCAAAAACGGGTATATAAAGGAAAAATCTTAATGAAATTGGGTTAGAAAAACTAAAAAAACAAAAATATTAAAAATAAAATTGTTGGCTTTTCGGGCGGTTTGTTATTGTATCGAACACGTGGGTTTGAAAATTTCGAAAATGAGAGAATTGCTTGAGCATTTGAATTAAAAATTATTTAACTATTTTTAATGAAAAAGGTATCTTTGCAATTGAATCAAAGGATGGATGTTGCAAATATATATATATATATATTATATAGTATATATAAGCCTTATATATATATATATAATTATATCATATATATAATATATAATATATATATTTATATATATATATATATATATATATATATATATAATACTATATATAAATATTATATTAAAATTTTCCTTAACATCTCCTTGAATAAAGCCCTGCCCGTGAGCGGTCGACAATTCTGCCAATAATATATATATATATATATATACTATATATACCTATATATATATATACTATATATATTTATATATATATATATATATATATATTATATATATATATTACATAATATATATATATATATATATACTATATATAACATATATTATATAGGTTTTATAAGTGTGTTTGACTCCAGGAGCGAAAATTCCAATAATTAATGTATCGTTATTCTAATAATTTTAGGGTAAATTATTAAATCAATATAACAGAATTAACTAACCTTATCCTAACCTAACCTAACCTAACCTAAACAAACTTAACCTAAATTAACCCTAACCTAATATTAACGGAGTCAAACACTTATATCAATCTAATACTAAGCCATATATATATATATATATATATATATATATATATATATAATATATATATATATTATAATATATATATATAATATATAATATATATACATATATATATATATATATATATTGTGAGGATTTTTTAATGTCATATTCGTATTTTGATAATGAAAGGTAGATGGAATTTTTTTTAGGTTTATTTTATCGAGCGATGTTAATTTTTCTATAAGATGTTATAAAACGTAGTTTGTCTTTTCGGAAGATGTTATGCAACGCGGGTAAAGTTCAGATTAAACTTATTAGGATTTATCGTCCTTTAAAAGAGCGTAAGTAGTTATTTCAGTGTTGCCAGCATGACCTATCTGTGAGCTGCCAAATCCGAGTTACCAAATTTAAGTTTTTGGTTAATTTTAAATAAACTTGGCAGCCCATGAATATACGGTTTTAACATCCTCCCTCGGAGAGATGCAGGCATGCAGCAAGACATATGTAATCCTGCAACACAATTTAGAAGCATTGTCTTCATATGAAATACATGTCCTAATTATTTATCAGTCGGGCCTCCGCTGCAGCTCCACGAACAGGACGATTTAAGTTAGTAATGCTATGTGTCACATTTGAGTACATTGACAGAATAGTGCTGACAAACTTCAGTTGAAGTACGAAGGAGGACTGTATCAACTTTGTTGTTTCTATCTGTACCTTTAATTAGTTTCCAAACTATCCTCATCTTCCAAAAGGATCTGGGTTTGTTGACGTTGTTCATCAGAACGATATCCCCTACTTTAATCCTATCATTCCAGTCACTCTGATAAGATTACTAAATTCCCGAAGGCTTAGCAAGTACTCCTCGTATTAATGAGATCGAAAATTCTCAAACTTTTGATCGAGATGAAATAAGGGCATTTCGATCCTCTGGTTCCGAATTCCACAATGGATCGTCTGGATCATCATCTGTTGCCAAGACAATATTACACTAGGAGTGTGGTTTCAAAAAGAAATTTGGAGTAAGAGAGAAAATGTCGTTGTCACTAGATATATAAGTCAACACCCGAGAATTGATTACATTCTCAATATCAGATAAGAGAGTAGTAAACTCGAAATACTCCAAATTTTCTTTCCTAATATACTTGTAATTGCAATCCTTCACAACCCTTACGATCCGTTTTCATGCCGATTTCACCCTGGGCTAACATAAAAGAATTCTTCTGTGTTAATTTTATTAGACTGGAAGAGCTCTTATCCTTCTTCAGATATCAAAGTATGCTCAAAGATGTCACCACCCTGGATGAAACTTCTGCATTGTCTCTGTAAAGAAAGTCGAATAAACCAAATCAATTTGTAAATCTTTTGAAAAATTATAAAATGCTTTGGTTGCCATGTCGGGCAGAAGATCGAGGTGGGACTTCTCTTACATTTAAACAAGTATAATAAGTATATACATTTTTTGAACACCCTTAGTAGTTTCCTTTACCCACCAATGTTAGGTACTGAGAAAAACTGACTTGAGCCTTGGTTAAATTGGTGAATTTTGAATACCTTAAACCAAAATTATTGTTAATGCACGTATTGCAATGTGATAATATTTTCCTGATGTCTGGCACTGGTGATCCAATAGCCCTGATTCTCAAATTAGCGAGAGTAACTTGTATACCGAAATGTAGACACTTTTACTATTAAATGGGACAGATGATGACTTTTAGAAACAAGAGCGGGGTTTACTATCTCAAAAGAATAATACTTAGAACGAGAGATACTTCCTTTGGTTCTTATTAATCCATTATTATCAATAAAAAGTTAAGACGTTTCACTAGTTCAGGAATCCGATCTTGAGAAGAACCTGTTAAAAAATGAAGTTGCTCGTTAAAACTTTACAATTGCATAATTTTGAGGCAATATATTTTTGCCTTTTGATAATAGTTGGATTAATTAAATAATCTTATCCTGGGCTATTCAAGAAACCCAAACACCAATGATCCAACTCTAAAAGGTTTTGCAAGAATAGAAAATCCAGCAATGTGAATCACAGGACGTTCAAGATTAAAAACCACATTTATTAAAATGTTCTCAGATACCCCCTGTAAAACATTCTGTATACTGAGGTCAGTATGACCTATGATAGGCTATTCATTAGGGTCCCGAACTATAATTTTTTTTACTTTTTGCAAACTCAGAAAAGCTTAATCCTCGAGTTATTAAATCAGCAAGATTTTCACCAGTTTTTACACATAGGAAAGCAGCTTTGAGATTTCTTTCTCTTAAAGAGTTAGACATTTTGACAGTATTCTGTACATTTTTAATAAAAATTTCCTTTACTTTGAGATTATCTGCAAGAATCCAAGAAAAAACCATTTGCGAATCGGTAAAAATAGTTAATTCTTTGAAATCAGTTGAACACGACTCTAGAATTGATGGAACACATTTCAAAACCATATATATATATATATATATATATATATATATATATATATATATATATATATATATATATATATATTTATATATATATAAGTAAATATATATATATATATATATATATATATATATATATATATATATATATAAGTTCTGGAGTAGGCAATATGTGCCCCATTTACAGGTGCAGCTTTTCTTTTCGCGGTTAAAAGAGAATCTCCTTGTAATGAGGATACCTACGACTGTTTGCTAGCGCCACAAAAATGCTAAGCTCTAAATTTGGGTCTGAAGTGTCGAAAGAAGATTTGGAAAAGACATCTCTTTTAGTGAAAAAAAATTCAAGTTTTAATATATCAAATTGTCTAAAAATTTCTTCTCCACAGTCTTCATCCCATCTAACCTCCATTTCCCAGGTTTTCCTGACCAGCAAGCGTCCTCTGATTGTGACAGGACAAAATTAGACAATGGATCAGTACATTTGAGATCTGAGAGAGGATTTGACGCTTTGTGGTGGCAGATTCCAACTGAAAATCTGCTCGTATTAATGACATGATTTTCAAATCAAAATGATAGCCAAAAACCTATTATATTGGCACTACCTTTGCCTGCTCTCCCACTATAATGTCTTTAAGATAAGGAAGGTTCCATTAGGACAGATCAAACCGGCCCTCTGCCATACTTTCCATCTCCTCTTCCATCTCTTCAGGTGAAAAACTTGTAAAAGAAAAATTGTCAAAGTGGAAATGACTTGTTAACAAGCTTATGCATAAGTCATCTTCTTACTTTGATGCACGGTATTTTATGAGGTAGTTTAGAATAAATGAGCTAGCAGCAAACCCGAAAGTCAGTCTTATAACGAAAGGTTCTCAGCATTCCATTTTATTTTCAAAAGAACAAAAAGTGGTTCTTCCAATTTCAAGTGAATTTGAAGAAAAGCATTTCTGATATCCCTTAAAATCACTTGTTTATTGCAAGGAATAAGCATACCAGGTTAATAAGGAATAAATAGGAGGACTAAATAAGGAGGATATCAGATTCACTCCCTGATATGAAGTCTTATTAATGGAGGGAGAATGACGAGTTTAAGGCTGCAATTAAAGACTTTCTAAGTTTTGTAGTAAGTAAAGAGTCTTCCTTAATTACTGGTCTATAAAGAATAAAAATATATTTGTGGTATTCAGAAGCCAAAATTGACCTTTTCAGATGTCATCTTTCAACTGTTGGCGAAAAACATCACCATAAGCTGAAGTGAGTCCCATTATCCAGTTTTAGAAGCACTCCATTAAGGGTAGCTAGAGATATTTTGTGATTTGAAGGTACCTGTTGGATGAGCCCATCAGACCAAGATAACTCAATGTGATATTTGCCTTCTCGAAATTCCAATGACTCTCTAAAGGATGCTATTTTTCTTTATCCACAAAAACCAACTGTAAATCTGTTATGCCGATAGACTCTAGTTTATATAAACTCTTTAAACCTAGGTCCAAATTTGTATTTTGAGTGGGTATGTACCAAGGGATCAAAATATGACACATTAAGGAAAACAACATTGTTTAGACATTAAGACATTAAGAATATAGAGACAGTAAGAAGCCACATGGGCCTATCGAGACTGTCCCAGTCAACCCACTAACCAAACATGCTCATGCAAATCCACAAAGCACCCTAGGGCTTGTCAAATTGTTGTAACTACAAATCCACCAATTTGGCTTAGTCAAAACTAATGATATATGTATATATATATATATATATATATATATATATATATATATATATATATATATATATATATATATATATATATATATATATATATATATATATATATATATATATAATACCCAAACCATCCACATGCATTAATAACTAAGTTATGGTCACACATGCCATCTAACATTAATAACTACTATAACTAAAAACCCGCCAATTTGGCTTCGTCAATATATTATATGATACCCAACCTATCCATAAACAAATCTAACCCTTTCTTAAATGTTTCAATCGAGTCACACTCAACAACCTCCTCTGGCAGACTATTCCAAAATTTAACAACCCTATTACTGAATGCATGCTTTCTTATATCAAGATGGCATGCTTTCTTTTTAATTTTCTTATTATGCCCCCTGGTCACCTATCCATGTTCTACTATGAAAAATTTATTGGTCTCTGTATTATCAATAGATGTAAATATTTTGTAGACTTGTATCATGTCCCCTCTGAGAAATCGCCTTTCTACAGAAAACATTCCTAACTCCTTCAGCCTCTCCTCATAGCTCTTACCCTCAAACCCAGAAATCATCCTTGTTGCTTTACGTTGCAACAATGTTTGTTGACTATATAGTGAAAAAAAAATCGTATCTCTTTCCTCTTTTGCGGAAGAAGATGCTGCATGGTTAATTTTTTAGTAATGATTTGCTTTTTTTTACTGAGAGCTCTTGTTTCTTTTATTCCTTCTCTTAAAAACCCTCGTTTTCCCCTTTTTTAGAACAAAGCCTTTTCCCACTCAATAATTTAATCCCCAAAATAGCTTCATAAAAAGGTCGCTTTAGGACCAAATAGAACGATTCCATAAAAGGTTTCAATAGCAGTACCTCTTACACAATTAATAAATTTAGAAGGGCGAAGACGTTATAAAACATCAGTCCCAAGGACTAAGGAGGACCTTAATTTCATGAACTTGATCTGAATTTATGTCACCATAACGGTTATCAGCAAGTTTATACCCATTGCTAACTAGATTGCATACAGCTCCTCCCAAACCCCGAAGACTGTAACTAATGTCCAAGTTTTGATTCAATAAAAATGTAAAATATATAAAAGCTTAGTTATTTATGTTTAATTCTATTTCAACATTTTCTACTCTCCGAGTTTCTTTTCCTAGAAAAATTTTGACAAAGTTCTCAAAATAAGGTAGGTCATCCCTATTTATGTTAAAGGCTACCAGAACAGAAGAATTCAAGCAAGGTATTTGTGATTCTAAACAGGGTTGTGGAGTCGGTTCAAAAATTTTCCGACTCCGACTCCGACTCCACCCTCTTCAAAATTCCCGACTCCGACTCCGACTCCGACTCCACCCTTTTGAAAATTACCGACTCCGACTCCGACTCCGACTCCACCCTTGTGACTCCACGACTCCGACTCTCCGACTCCGACTCCGACTCCCGACTCCGACTCCGACTCCACCCTCTGGAAAATTATATATATATATATATATATATATATATATATATATATATATATATATATATATATATATATATATATATATATATATATATATATATATATATATATATATATAATATATATATATATATATATATATATATATATATATATATATATATATGAGTTTGTTGTTTGTTACCTGTGTTAATGTATAGTAGTGAGACTATGGTCTGGAATAAGAGGTATAGATCTAAAGTATAATGTGTTCAGATGGATAATCATAGGGGCGTGTTAGGTGTGAGAAGAATTGATAAAATGAGGGAATGAACATATTAGAGTGTATGGTGGGAAGAGGGGTAGATGAGAGGAATCAATGAATACGTTGAATGGATTGGCCATGTGGAAAGGATGGATGATAGTTGGTTGGTTAAGCGGATGTATAGTGTTGAGTATGCTGGGGAATCGACCGGCTGGGGAGACCGAGGAAAAGTGGAGTGAGTCAGCAAAGGTTTGAAGAAGAGAAATCTGAGTTTAGCAGAGGCGAGAAGAAGGTGCATAATAGGGTGAATGGCAGGGGTTTTGTGAGAGGTATGGTTGTGGCCCACCTGGGTTGGGGATAAAGCCTACATTGGCGAGAGATGCCATAGTGAGGCCAGTGAAGCTCTAGGGTGGATTTTCTTACTGCAGTTCTCACTAAAAAGGTATAAATGGGGCGGTAAAAGGCTGAGCTTTCTTTTCTGACTTTCCTCAAATTATTCTACTATACTCTGAACACCAGTTGCATGCTGCGCACCTTACCCCAGTCTTGGGGAGGAAGGTGGATGATGATGATTGATGATTATAATATATATATATATATATATATATATATATATATATATATATATATATATATATATATATATATATATATATATATATATAATATATGCTATGCTATATATATATATATATATATATATATATATATATATATATATATGTATATATATATATATATATATATATATATATATATATATATATATATAACTTCTTTATTTATATATATATATATATATATATATATATATATATATATATATATATATATATATATATATATAACTAATATATATATATACTGTATATATATTATATATATATATAATAACTTAATATATATATATATACTATATATGTATAATAATAATAATATATATATATATATATAACAACTAATAACACTATAATATATATATAACTTCTTCTTTATATATATATAATAATATAATATATATAATATATTTATAATAAAAAAATATATGTATATATAATAATATATAATAAAATAATATGTAATAATAATATATATATATATATATATATATATATATAATAATAATATATAATAATAATAATAATAATATGTAATATAATATATATATATATATATATATACTGTATAATAATATATATATATATATATATTAGAGACCGTAATAAATTTATATTAAAAACTTAATAATATATATATATATGTATAATATATATATATATATGTATATATATATATATATATAATATATAATAATAACAATAATAATATATAATATATATATATATTATATATATATATATATATATATATATATATATATATATATATATATATATATATATATATATTTATATAAGACGCTAGTAGGGGAATAATATAAATAATGAAGCGCAGGTATGAAATCTTGAGGTGTTAGCAAAGATTTAGAGGTAAATCAAAATAATAAGTTCATAAATAAATCATTTTAACAATAAATTAAAGACATGAGCTTTCGGTCTAATCGACCCTCTTTCAGATGCAGTTCTTTTTATACTAAAATAAATAAATAATAAAATTAAAAAATAAAAATTAACAAAATATAAATATCAATAAAGTTTTTGGACAAGATTTTTGAAAAAAGGTGAGGAGTGTAGTATGTTGTTCATGATGCAGTTCTTTTTATACTAAAATAAATAAATAATAAAATTAAAAAATAAAAATTAACAAAATATAAATATCAATAAAGTTTTTGGACAAGATTTTTGAAAAAAGGTGAGGAGTGTAGTATGTTGTTCATGATAGGATCTATTTGAAAGTCGTTTTTTTGTATTAAAATTATTGAGTTATTTATGCAAAAAGATTCCGTAAATTTTCTAAGGTGTAAGTTTTCGATGCCAATGATGGGTGTCATGGATGATCTTAATTTATTTATTTATTTATTTCATACCTAGGGCTTCATTATTTATATATATATATATATATATATATATATATATATATATATATATACTATATATATATATATATATATATATATATATATATATATACTGCTGCCATATATATATATATATTTATATAATATTTATTTATATATATATATATATATATATATATATATATATATATATATATATATATATATATATATATATATTACTTCATAAAGGGTAGGGTCCAATATTTGCCTCGGGCTGAGCCAATTTTCACCAACCCTAAAGGTGGACATAATATTCTTAATTTTCAGCCAATTTTGATGGGAAAAAAAGCAAACTGTAGCTTTCTCCTCTAAAACGTAGTTTTCGAATGTTTTTGTGTCTGTAGTCATTCTTTAGGAATTTCATTTTCAAAATCTTTGTTTTTGACATTGTTCTTTTCAGCTTTTACCATTTTTTGACGACTTCAAACTTGAAACATAGATGGGTCCATTAGCTACAAAATGCACGAAAAGAAATCGCCTTTCTAAAGAAAGCATTCCTAACTCCTTCAGCCTCTCCACAGCTCTTACCCTCAAACAGAAATCATCCTTGTTGCACTACTTTACACTCTCTTCAGCATACCTAGGTCTTTTTAGGGCCCCAAACCTGTGCGCAATACTATAATATTGACCTAAAATAGCTATTACAGCTACTTATACTTTGTTAGTTTTGTAAACCATTTTGCGATTTATTATACTTAACATCTTATTAACTTTATTCCTTGCTTACACTGATAGTTAGTTTCAGATTGCTGCTTATACTCACATCTAAATCTTTGATTCACAGACTCAAGCCAATCCCCATGCATATCGTAGTTAAATCTTTAATTTTGAGTTACCTAAATGAAGAACCTTGTACTTTTTACTATTAAAATTTATTTATCTGTCGACCTAAGAAGTTTATCAAAATCATTTTGAGTTTTTATATATCCATCATTATTCTTTACTAATGTAGCCACTTTGGTATCATCTGCGAACTTAGAAAACTTACATTTAAGCCTCTTGATCTAAAAATATATATATATATATGTATATATATATATATATATATATATATATATATATATATATATATATATATATATATATATACTGCTGTATATATATATATATATATATATATATATATATATATATATGTATAACATATATATTATGTCCCAAAGTAAGTGTACTGATGTCACATTTAATTATGTATTGGACTTACCTGAAATTACAGGTTATCTCCTTCGAAGTATGACCCTTGGGAGGGTTACACAGCGGTTCCAATGTTTCTTCCACTGTTCATAGCTGTACCGGAAGTCATTTTCCAGAAATGTGTTTAGTTCACGTGTTACAGTTTTTATGTTTCCATCGTACCAAAATGATGACCCTACAACTTCACTTTCAACTTAAGGGAAGAGGTAGAAATCATACGGAGCTAGATCTGGGCTGTATGGAGGATGTGGAAGGTACTTGAATCTTTTGTTCGCCAAAAAATTCCATAATTGAGAAACTCAGTGTTGAGATAAGGACGTTATATATATATATATATATATATATATATATATATATATATATATATACTATATATATATATATATATATTTTTATATATATATATATATATTTATATATATATATTAAAAATATATATATAATCTGCTACATGAACTTACATCTAGTGTCATCTACTCAATTGAATGAATTAGTTCTTAAAAATAGAATAGCATCTGTCAGGTCCTCCTTCATTTTTCCTCTTAGGTCTGATTTTATAATGCTAAGAGCAGAAAAAGCCATTCAACGCTAACTTGCTTTGGATGTAGATCAGTAACAGCGATTGCAGCTTCTTGTACAATGTCTGGATACTTATCGATGGCCTCTTCTAATTTAAGCTTCTAAGTTATATCAATTTTTTCAACTTCTTTCAGTGCAGCAGAGAAATTTTTTAAAGTTATGGAATATTGTGTACAAGGATGAGGAAAAACCTTGACCTTTTTCTTGAACCAGTCGAAGCTTTCGACTAAACTCTTCAATATCTAGAAGCTTTTCATACTCATCTTCTGAGCTTTCTGAAAAAATGACTTGAGGAAGGTAGTAATGGGGATAGTTGTAGATTCATCACTTACAATATGTTCAGATGTATTCCTTTCTTCTTGAACTTCTTGCAAACTTTTAATACAAATGGTCACGTTGCAAAGTGCAGATTTAGTTTTTGTTGATCTTCATTTAAGCTCACCTGTAGATAGAATTAATATAAACAGCAGCTAGTATGAGTAATCATTGTCAATGAGAGAATTTCTCTTCGTCCTTGGAGGTTTTTATTTCTTCAGCATCTTAAATATAGATGATATTTATAAGGTTGAAGGTTAAATTCATTAGAATATAATCAATTGAAACATAAGGTGCAGGTTAAAACTTCGAAGTTTGCAATTGCATTTTGTGATGTGGAGGTCGCAAGTGAGTGAACTTGTTTGAAACGATTGAAGTCACTCACAGAGTCACAATTCATAACTTTGTCAGTCAAAATTTTCTGATTCCAACTCTACTATCGAAAGTTACTCCGACTCCGACCTCTTGAAAATTACCGACTCCGACTCGACTCCGACTCCACCCTCTTCAAGAGTACCGACTCCGACTCCGACTCGACTCCACCCTTTTCAAAATTACCTACTCCGACTCCGACTCCGACTCACACCCTCTTCAAAACTACCGACTCCCCGACTCCGCGACTCCGACTCCGACTCCGACTCCGACTCCACAACCCTGATTCTAAATCGACCAAATTGAGGTATATCATAGAGGCAAAAAAATTAGCTGATGAGCAGTTTCCACTAACAGCCAAATATGCAGTCAAAAAGAACCAGCTTTGTCATAATCATTTACAAGTGACAAAGTTTATTCTTAAAAGTGTTTCCATGTCCTTTTAAGGGCTTTGTTTTCAGCTTTGTGAATTTCATGAATTTATATATCGATTTTTATTAAAAAAAATTTATATATAGATGCCCAAAACATGCAACAAAGGAAGGTGTCCAACTACGACTCCTATACTCCCAAGAGGACATGATGAGGGCAGTTGTGGATGTACAAGAAGGTGTTGGTATCGAGCAGAAAAATATGTAAAATATATAAGTATGGAAAATATGTAATTTTACAATTTTTTAATTTTGGAGTTAATATGTTATTTTATTATTCTTAGTATAAATAAAGTTCATTTTTTATAACTATAAATCATTTGCCAAATTTTTAAAATAAAAAGTTTTTTTTTAACATTTATACTTGTCAATTTTAACTAATAATAAAATATCCAAGAAATACATTTTTTTACCCCAATTTTTAATATGCTCTATACTTTGTACTATCCCTTGATATTATGATAATAAGCACTATAAAATATCCCTAAGATAAATAGTATGCAGGTGACCCCTTTTCCCCTATGCAAGTGGGTTTCCCCACAAAAATTTTTGACACTTATAATTTTCAAAAAATTAAAAAAAAATATTAATATGAATATTTCCAAAAACCCCAAAACCCAAAAACTTTCTTAAATAAAAAACATTCAGGAAGGTCTATATGTCTCAAAAAAATCTTTAGATCTGCAGTTATATCAAAGTTATTATATCCTTTATCAAAGGTCAAAATTTCGACATTTTGGCTCTTTATCCCCCATTTGACGATATATATATATATATATATATATATATATATATATATATATATATATATATATATATATATATATATATATATATATATATATATATATGAGAGAGAGAGAATTATTTGTGCGTAAAGATATTTTTCATATAAAAAAAAATATTAATAAAAATATAATATAATCTTCAGTTATTTGAAAATATTATATACAAAATATAGTCCCACGAAATCAAATCATAACGATTACATTGTTTATATTATAACCGAATCAAGGATAATGGTTATTATTCTGAAACATCATAAAAAAAATATCTTAATTTTGTTGTAAAAACAAATAAACTCTGTTTAATATTAAAGTTTTATCAGAAAGTCTAACAATATATCAGGATTGTTGGAGCCGTGTTTTATAAACGCTATCAACGTTATTAGTCCCTTGGGTGTAATAAATAATAAGTCAGCATTTTTCTAAACGGCAAATATTAATTGAATTTATATTTTTGCTGACCAAAAATCACGTACACTTTGATTTAAGAGTATAATTCTATTTTCAATTTAATATAGGTTCGGATGCGTGTGTGCGTATATGTATGTGTATTTGGGGTGTAAATGAGGGGAATAAAGGGGGTTGGGAGATCCCATGATATTTAAAACCAATCCTGAAGAATAGGGAGTTCAGATTGTACTTGTTACTGGTTTTTAAAACAAATTTTTCTCCGCTAGTTAAAAGTTGAAGTTTAGAATCCATTTTTTTTAGCTAAAATTCTACGGAAAATAATTACCATATATAAATTATTATTTATTTCGAATTTATATATTCCTTTATTTTTATTATTTTCACTTTTATTTATTTATTTTATTTTTATTTATTTGTTAATTATTAATGTGATAGTTTCATATGTGCAATTTCAGTTAGAAATAATCAGATATTTTTAAGCGAAACATCCGTATAGGGAGTTGTGAAGTTGTCAGAAATGACATATCAGGTATAACCCCCACCTCCCATATATATATATATATATATATATATATATATATATATATATATATATATATATATATATATATATATATATATATACTATATATATATATATATATATATATATATATATATATATATATATATATATAGTTGTTAGTACAAAAAACTACTCTACGAGAAAAACGTTTTTTGTTTTTTTATTATTTTATTTTACTAATTGTTTTTTATTATTTAAAACTAATTTGATTACTAATAGTCTTGAGAATATATATATATTTTATATATATATATAATTGTACAACATATATACCCAGTTTTAAATGTTTATAAATTACCCACAATTTTTATTTTTTTATTTATTTTTTTTTTTAAATCTTGAAATTTTTGTTAAAAAAATCACAAACGTAATTCGTCTCAAACATTGACATTATTCTTAATTAAAAAAAAAAAATCTTTAAATTTTGATTATTCTTTTTGAAAGTATTTTAAACTATAATATCAAGTTGCATTCCTGTACCATTTAATCAGTCATTTATACAGTGCAGTTATACGGAATAAAGCTACTTCAAGGCTTATTAATAAAGAAATTGGTTCTAAGTAGTTACAAAAACAAACAATGCAAAATAGCAAAATAATATCATTATGTAAAAATATCGAATATTATATATATATATATATATATATATATATATATATATATATATATATATATATATATATATATATATATATATATATATATATATAAGTATATATATAAATATATATATATATATATATATATATATATATATATATATATATATATATATAGGCCAAACTAAAGAAGTTACCCGCATCATATCTCGAAAACTAAGATAGGTACAAGAAAACTGATAACATATATGGAATCAGCGTATGAAATTTGTATGGAAAATGAAAAAAAAATTTATAATTTTTTAAATTTTTTTTTTATATCTCCAAAACTACGATAA
>JABUQX010020610.1:0-25000 GCA_015478945.1 Trachelipus rathkii | reverse complement strand
AATCTTTACTTTGAAACAAATTATTCGAGAAAATAGGGAGAAGAAGAATAAATTGTATTTAGGTATTTTATGGCATGTTGCAACTGGTGATGATAGGATTAATGGAAGCTCTATGTATGTTAGTTAGTGATTACTTGTTGACCAGGTGGAAGCTTCTGAATGGAAATCAAAGTATGGTTATGACGAGTAGTGAGCGTGTCGCTAAGAATAAATAGTTGGAAGTGATTGGTTCTAATTTTTAATAGCAGAGTGAGGCAGGGAGTGTGTTATGTCTCCTTGTGTTATGTTTGTATATGGATGGGTTATGAAAAAATTTGAGGTGGGAATGGCAGGGATGTGTTTAGGACAGATACGTAGGGGATGGGTTACCAGCAAGTAAACCATATGATTTGGTGTTGTTGTGGCGAATCTAAAGAGAGGTTTGAGAGGATTGGTAGAGAGATTTGGTGGGGTGTGTAAACGGAGGGGTTTGAAAGTAAAACTGATCAATATTGTGCTCAACACTGTGAGTTAGATTAATGCTCATAGTGAACTTATGTTAGAATTGGCCTTTTGATGGAAAAAGTGTCAAGAGTTGGAAATATTTTAGGAAAAAAAATTTTTTATGAAAATGGATCGGATGATGCAGTGTTGTAGTAGGAAAGTGGTGAATGGCAGGAAGGTGGCTGGTGGATAAATTGTTGTGTGTATGCAAGGGTCAGAAGTTTGAGTGCGCTAGGTGTCTTACATTTTAGATTATGATTGTTACCAATGTTTAATGTATTAGTAGTGAGACTATGGTCTGAAAATAAGAGGTATAGATCCTAAAGTACCATGTGTTCAGATGGACAATCTTAGGAGAGAGTGTTAGGTGGTGAGAAGAATTGATAAATTGATGAATGAATGTTATTAGAGAGTGTTGTTGGTTGTTGAAAAGAGGGCGTAAAATGAGAGAATAAATGAAAGACAATTCGTTTAGGAGATGTTAGGTGTGAAGAAGAATTGAGTAAAATGATGGAATGAATGTATTAGGAGAGTTGTGTGGTGTGAAAGAGAAAGGGGTAAATAGAGAATAAATAAAAGTACGTTGAGATGATTTTGTCAGTGGAAAGGATGGTATGATAGTCGGTTGTTAAATGGATGTTATAGTGGGGAGTGTGCTCGGAATCGACCGGCTGGGAGACTAAAGAAAGTGGATTTGAGAGTCAGTAAAGGGAATGCCATGGAGTGAGAATGTGAGTTGGCAGAGGCTAGGCGAGAAGAAGGTGCATAACAGGAGTGAATGGCGCGGTTTTGTAAGGCATATGGTTGTAGCCCCACCTGGGCCAATGGATGAATCCCCACATTGACAAGATGGCATAGGGAGGTCCGTCGCGGAACCCCTGAAGAGCTCTAGGTAGATTTTCTGACTGCGACGAGTTCTCACTAAAAGGTATAAAGGGGGGGTAAGGCTGGGCTTTCTTTTCGACTTGCAAGCTTCATATTCTTCTACTACTTTTCTGTGCATGTTATGCACCTTACCCCCAGTCTTGGGGAGAGAGGGTGGGCGATGATATATATATATTATATATATATATTATATATATATATTAATATATAATATATATTATATTATTATATATATATATATATATATATATAAATATATATAATTATATATATATATATATATATAATATATTATATATATATATAAGTTTTCATAAAGTACTTGTACTTGAAACCAAGCCTTATATATATATATATATCATATATATATAATATATATATTATATATATATATATATATATTTTATATATATATATATATATCAATATATATATATATATATATATATATATATATATATATATTATTATATATATAATATATATATATATATATATATATATATATATATATATACCCCGTATATTTATATATATATATACTCTATATATAAGAATATTATATTATATAATGTAAAGGCTTAAACAATTAAAGGTTTTGTTTCCTTGTTGCTGTTTTGGATATTCAAGCATTAATGCACATGAGTTTTATTTATATATTTAAATATTTTGTTTAAATTTCAGGTTTGAACATTTTGGAATCTTTTTTTTTTTTTTTTTTTTTTTTTACAATGAGAAGTAATTGTTGGCCATGAGAAATCTTTGCAGGATTGGTTTGTTATTAAATAACTACCCCATACAATATATACTTTGAAGTTAATATGGAATAGTTAAATGTTTTAGAGAGGGTGGACAGGATAAATGTTTAGTATTTGATTATTATCAATTAATTTGGTTATTTTCTTATAATTACAAGATTTTAATTGTTTTGTTATTAAGTTTAGTTTTTGTTGATTTACTGGAAGGGAAATGAAAATCAGTGTTATAGCAAAAAGGAAGTTAATGTGAGATGTGAACGATTTTGTTTTACGATGAAAAAATCCATGTGTCGAAATGTGACTAGCCAAAGCAAGAAGAGAAAGACTCTAAATAAGATCTTAATAGGTATCTCTATATAACGCCAACCAAGTAATTGTGGCTATAGAATGTTGAAGAATAAATGAAATTGGTGAGAAAAATCACATACATAAGGATGATAAACTTAGAACTATGTTATATATGAAATCTGTAGATAGCGCCTACTTACCCTAGATGAAACTAACTAATATGGGTAAAGTGAAGTAAATGAACTAAACTATTGACATTGAAAACCGAAATTTAAGTTGTTTAGCATACCTTTGTTTTGAGCTTCTTTTGATAGGAAAATTTTTTTAATTTATTTTAGCTCTTTATTTTCCCAAGTAATTAATTTCTGATATTTCTTTTCTATAGAGTTTGACAAGAAACTGGGACTTGGATCATCAGATGGACCCTATTGGAGGCCACATTTCTTTGTCAAAAAGAAATAGTACTCCCGTTGGAGTAGGAAATATATTTCATCCCAAGTTCACACAGCATTCGCAATTGTCAGTACAGATTCAAAACGGAATATCAGGTGGAGGAGGAGAACACTCCGGAAATCTTAATTCCCACCGTGCTCTTGATAGATGCCATTCAGAACCACTAAAGCATCAGCAAGTGCAGCCGCCGGTTAGCTCTTCGTCCCGTTACAAAACAGAGCTCTGTAGGCCGTACGCCGAAACTGGCTTCTGTAAATATGGAGAAAAATGTCAGTTCGCGCACGGGAGTTCAGAGCTCCGCAATATGCCCAGGCACCCTAAATACAAGACGGAATTGTGCCGCACATTCCACACAACTGGATTGTGTGGTTACGGCACAAGGTGTCATTTTATACACAACGCCGAGGAAAGGCGCTTGGCAGCTGTTATAAATTTTAGGATACCACCAGATGAGGAGACGTCCCTTAATAATATCACTCCACCAGGATCTCTTCATGGATCCCCCACAACTTCAGCTGGAACATTCTTTGGGGAAAGTTTCATAGGATCCGATGATATAAAGTATCATCTGTTGGGATTAGAAACTCCACCCATTAGTCCCGTTGAGTCTCTTTCATGGAATTATGCTATATTTTTTGTTTATTAAGTTTATTTGAGAGTTGTTTTTTTCTATGTTTTTAAATCAAGTCATAGTGTTGTGAGGTGTTATGAATTTTTTAATTCTAGATATGAAAGATTCTTACCTCTTTGTTTCCGTTACTAGGAGAAGTATGCAAACTTGAGGGGTCTTAATTTGGCTGGTGATCTCACAGGGGAATGTTTCCTCAAGTATAGTTCTGTCAAATATTAGGGATATTGGGATATGTATCTTATTTATTCTCTATGATTTCCATCTATAGTTTAAGACTCATGTGTAATTTATTATTTCTCTTACTTTTTGTACTTAAGAAGATTTGAATGCACTATACGCTTAGTTGAGATTAATTGCGAGAGAGTGTGAATGAATACTTGAAAAAGTTGGAAAAGTAGTGTGGTCTTATCATAATTATCCGTATGATATAGTTTATGTTGTTGTGTTGGGTTATCTATATGGCGTTTTCTTCGGTGTTATTTAAGGTTTATTATATCATTTAATACTGAACTTTGGAAAGATAGAAAGAAAAGTATAAGATCTCATTCATTCACAAAAAACTAAATTGTAACTAGCTATGTTAAATATGTTATATGAAAAGATTGAATTACACCTCAAATCATTTTTGCCAATATGTAATTATTTATTTATTAAAATAAAAATATATTTTTTCATTGAAAAATTCTCTGAGTATCTTTTGCTTAAATCTAAAGAATCAGAGAGTAGGGTCAACAGTCACCCAAATAAATATATTTCTTTTAATTTATCTCAGTATTATATATAGTTTATTTATATTTATATATTAATGTAAATATTTTATTTATATTTTGTACATATTTTCTAGTCGCCGTAGGTTTATAGTTGGTTCTTTTGATATTAGGAGGAATTACTGTTTTTTTATGGGGATATTCTGAGTCACTTAGTGTCGCGCTGTGTGGGGTTTCGTATATTAGGTGCTATTAGGGGGCTCTAATGGTAGTGTAGTTGGTAGTGTTATATGGATTTGGGTGTGGTGAGGTTACGCTCTTAGGGTAAGTTATAATATTATATTTATAGTATATATATGTAAATACTATACATATGGTAATAAATTATTGTCAGCATGCTACATTGCTTCTATTACAAGTTTGGCAAGGCTTCAAATGCTAACTTAAAATTTAAATATAATTTCTTTACAAGATTTCAGACCTGTTCCAGTACTTTATGGTACTTTAAGTCTGTATTTAGTATCTCTTTGAATGTTATTCTTCTAAGACGAAATTATTTTAATTACTTAGGTTTTACAAATAAGAATTATTTGGTATATGATTTTATTGTAAAGTAATAGTAATCTTCGTATCGTACATTTTGTAGCTTATAAGTACTTGCGCTCAGCTTCTATATATAATATATAATAGTATATATAATATAATATACTATATTATATATATATTGATATATTTCAATACCTTTTAGCATTATTATACAGGGCTTATAATTTATCACTACGGTTTGTGTCTTGTATTGCCTATTATCACTATAGTTTATTGTAGTACTATCTTGTATACTGTGTTATTCTCTATATTTTTGTATTATGGGTTTACTACTTACTTGTCGAGTAACTTCGGAGATTTCTGTAACGTGAGATTTAGTTATTGACACCACGTTTCATCAAGCCTATTTTGGCGTAAGTTCTCTAATAAGACCGGTCTGTTAAGTTCTAAAATTACTACACTGTATCTCATCTCCCCTCTTTGTAGTTATTGAATAATAAATTTTAGGGTAGATTTGAGGTTAGTGAACTATGTTAGGTTATAGCTTATTACCTGCTAAGGGGTTATTCACAGGACTCATGCCGTATCTTATCACTTAATTATAATATATATTATTAATACATTATATATATATGTAATAATACTTCTCTTATTTTATATTATTATATTATTTATTCTCTTTTTCTTTCATTCTTTCATGTATATATCTATCATACATATATATGTTTAAACCCTAATGGTTTGTCATTATTATGTGCGCAGCATTCTGATTCCACCTATTAGTATAGTTCGTATAGTATTTATGATATTCAGTTCTGTTACTCCGATCAGTATTCATGATTTATTCGAATATATATTTTTATGGAAATATTTTAATAACTTTATATAATCTGTATTATATATAATATATTATATATATATATAATATGTCTTATATCTATATATATATATAATTAATATATAATTCTTTTATTATATATATATTATATATATATATCATATTTATCTTTAATTCTTATAATTCTTATATAGATCTATATATCTTATATTATATGTAATAATACTGATTATAGTATATTATTTTTAAAAATATCAATCGAAGCTTCCTATTTCGTATTATTATATATTATTATTTTTATTCTTTATTTATAATTATAAATACTTATTTATTTATTAGGTTATAATATATTATAATAAGGGTATTGAATGACTTTCTATGTAGGAGTTACGTTTTGAGATATCGGAGTCAGTTATGTGTGTTCATGATATATATTACCTTTTTTCTATATCATACTTAGTACTAATATCGTCTTATCTCTACATGATATAGTAGCTGCGTACGTATTATTTGTATAAATAGGACGCTTCATTCTAATCTTGATTTATTTCATAATCTTGTCTCCCTCCAAGAAGGCTGTCGTCCTTATAGTGTGGCAAGAGTGCGGGACAGAGGTGAGCGAGTTCTGGATGCGAAGCTGGTCTAACGCGGGCTCCATTCCGTGAGCCGAAGCGCTTTGCGACTTGAGGTGATTCCTCATGCTTTATCGTCTCTCGTATTGTCACACTCAATATCACTCACAGCTCACCACATGTCACGAGACGTCTCCTCCCATCTGCAAATTTTTATGTTCGCCATACGCTCCTTTGTCCATCTGTTTTGTCATTTTCATAGTTTTTTCATTGGTTTCGACTAAAGACTCTTCATTGATCTGCCTCCTTAAATTTTGGACCCTCATTTCGTCCGATGTCATGCTTTCCTCACTTTATTGCGGTTTCATAATACTCTTTATTTACAGTATCTAGAGTATTTGCGCTCTTCGCATCGGAATCTATCTCAATCTTCCCTACTTTTTATGCCGATTTTAGGTCTAATTTCCTATATTATTCTTCAAGAAATGAATAAAACGCTTTCGAAATCAAAATATTTTGTTTTGTTAATATTTACGACTTCATTTATTAGAAGTAACGATTATTATTGTTTTATATTTATTTATTAGTTGTTAGAGTGACTGAAGGACTGAATTGGTGAAACCATAGGTGCGTTTTAGGACGTGGAGAGGATTGGGGGATCAGTATTTAATGCATTGAAATTCAAAAATATGATTGATGAAAAATTAGAGGAAGAAGAAGAATAATGTATTAAATTTTTATGAATTGACCAACAGGCTGACTGTATATAGAATTTTAATTATAGGTGAAGCCTCTATGGCTATGGTTGTCAGTGATATACTTCCTGAATGAATCAAAAGTATGTATATTCTCTCTTCCTCTTTTTTCTGATCGGATAGTGAAGTCGTGTGTAAGAATATGGTGTAGCAAGTGAATTTGGTCTTATATATTAGATAGCAGAGTTGAGGCAGGGATCTGTGTATTTTCACTTTTAGGTTAATCAATTTTTGTTAGTATGGATGGGGTTTTAAGAAAGAAGTAATGAGGTGGGAAATGGCAGGGGATAAGGTGTTTTAGAATGATGGAGATTGGAGGTGAGTGGGATTGGGTTGCCTCTACCTAACTATATTACTGTCGAGAGTAAATTGGTTTGGTGTGTCCGGAATGCTGAAGAGAGGCAGGACGTGAGATCAACGCCGATCTCGGCGTCAGAGAGGAGAGTAGCTGGAGCGGTGTATGTGCAGATAAGGAGGGTTTTTGATTATATAGAGATTTCGTTCGAGAGAGCAGAGTGTAGTCAATCGTGTTTTATGGCCGTTGTGGGACTGAGGACAGGCTTCCTCTTGTCAGATGAAGTTATGTTACATTTTGGTGAGTCAGTATATTTATCTGTGCCCACAATATGTTGAGTTTTAAATATTATGGATATATACTTGTTGGCTATGAAATGGTGAAACTGGATGATGCACAGTGTGTAGGAAAGTTGTGAATAAAGGCAGGAAGGTGTCTGGTGCAATTAGATCGTTGGTGGATGTGTGTAAAGGATCTAAGTCTTGAGTGCGTCTAAGGGTCTTACACTTAGTAAATTGTTACCTTGTGTAACGTGAGTAGTGGAGACTATGTGTTTTGGAATAAAGGTAATAGTATCTAAAGTACAATGATTGTGTTCTCATATGTAATTGGAATCTTAGGTGGAGCGTTGTCTTCTGGTGTTGATGTATAGATATGATATAATATTGCCAAGAAATATAGAACGTAGATTAGATGATGTGTGTGGTGTGATTAGCTATTCATAAGCATATTAAATGACAATAGTAATATAATGATAATAAGAATCGTTGTAGTATGTTTCTCCATTTTGAAAAGGGATGAACATGAAACGACTCATAGAAGAAAAGCAATTTGGAGTGGTTTGAGTGAAGTTGGGTAATTTCTGACGACTGGAGACCGAAGATAAAGTGGATTGAGATTGTGGGGATGCCTGGAGAAGGAATTGGAGAAAGTTTTGAAGGAGAAAATAAAAAGTGATGCATAAATATGGAGTGATGGCAGGTCGTTTGGTGAGGTGGGTATGTCGTATGGTCATCTCCTGGGCAGGGGGTATGGTAACCGTGCGAGCGGGCGGACGACTTATTGCAATATTACTCTCTTTCTTATTTGTGATAGATCCGTCACTCGTAACCCGTGAAGCCTTCCTAGGGGTAATCTATTCCTGACTGCTGACACGTAAGTCTCACTTAATTTTTGTTAGTATAAAGGGGGGTATACGGCTGGGCTTTCTTTTCGACTTATGCATATTTTTTCTTTCTACTACCTTTCTGTTTCCGGTGTCAATCATTTGCGCCTTACCCTTCAGTCTCTCTAGGATAGTAGAAAGCAGAATGATAAGTAATTTTGATACCATGAGGCTGGGCATTTTTTTTTGAATGCGAATATCTATTTTCGACGCATTAGTTACATTTCTTCTTTTAAATTAATTAATATATATAAAACTCAAAGATTTTGTACCCACTGGCATGGGCATTTTGTTCATTTGTTCAATGGACATAGTAAGACAGGATCATCGGCTAGTGCTATGGAATTAAGTTAGGTAAAGTAAGATTTAGTAACTTATTATGAAAAATAATTATACTAATGTAGATAAGTATAAATTTAATGCTGAGCTGAAGACGTTTCGTAATTAATTTTTTTTTTCTAGAAGCGAACATGTAGTTACTTTTTTGCTTAATTGTTTAATAATTTACCTTACTTAGGATAACTATTATATTATCATTTCATTATGGTTATAGATGGTAGGCCTCAAGGATAATTAGTTGTACGAGCGGTTATGTACACTCGACATTTTTTTATGAGGCCTGTACATAGTTCCTTCATATTACTTAGTTAGTTATCTCAGTGAGGTTCTAATACTCGTTAACATTATTATAGGCTTCATGTACTACTAATGAGTTTGTGATGGCTTATATACCCAAACTTATACTTTCTACGTTTTGTGTGTGAGTGGTTCTATAAAATCTTTTCGCGAACTAGCCTCGACCTTGTGTCCGATCTATTGCCACCTCTACTTGGAAAAGTATCCAACTCCAACTCCTATCGTGCTTTGAAAGAGTTACCCGTCCGGCCTCGAGCTCTATCTCTATCTTGAATAATTACCTCCTGAGTCCGTACGGTCCGATCCACCTTTGTTGAACAATTCTATCCCTTTTTTTGTAGCCCTGGCTCTTTGGTGTTTGACTGTTTTGAAGCTTGCCTCGTATTACCGGACTTCCTGACTATCCGACTCTCATCGTCCCTCATCTCATAGTTGAACTTATACCGCATTTTCTCACTCCGTCCACCATCCCTTCTTCCTAACATTTTAACCTTACTTGGGTTTGTGAGATCCGTACTCTATCCTTTTTCGATAAATATTTTGCTGATCTTTCTCGCAGTCTCACTGTCTTCTGTGCATAATCGACATCCTCGACTCCCTCTGTCTGCTTCTCCAGTTCTTCGAGCTGATACCACAGTATGTCTCTCACTCTCCGCAAGTAATTGGGTCAGTGGGCAACAGTTAATGTATGTTATGCTAGTTCTGACCTAGAGTGTGACAGGGTGGGCGGGTAATTAATGGAATAACAATAATAGAATATCAAATATAATAATAGCAATATATATATTTATTCTTATATGTGCCTGCGTATGGAGTAATATAATGGGTCGGGTTTATTATTATTTTGTATATTATACTAGGCTACGGTTCCTTCTTAATCATATCTATCTTTTCATATCTTTTATATTATATATATATAAATTTTTTTTCTATATATTATTACTATTTTCTATGTATATATTCTATTAATATTAATATACTATAATATTATATTTATACTTGCTACATACATATTATATATATTATTCTTATTATATCATAGTGATCTTATAATTAATATTACTATATTATTAATTATATATCTTAATTAATACTATCACTTGTATTCTATCTATCTTAACTTTTTTATAGTCTATATTATATATTATATATATTCTTCTTTAATACTATTATTATGCTATATAAATTATATATATACTCATATATATTATATTTGTTAATATAAAAAAAACAATATAATATCAGAATAAAGTTTCTTACATAAAAAAATTTATTATATTTATATTGTTTATCGACCCATCCTGTAATAAATGGGTCCTTCATTTTTGTTCTTCTGTTTATTTTTCCATTATGGTCATACCTTTTTGTTTCTCTCTAATATGGATGCAAGGCAATCTAATACCTATCATGCGTGCAGTTTACTCTATCTATGGGACGTCTTTTAAATACTTATCTATTAGATATTGATATTTTGATTTATTCTCTTATTTATTCCATGTTTTATATTATATTGTATTATTACTCATCTGACTTATTTATTACAGGTTTTGCATGTCATTATACATTTATTTCAGTTAAGCTTAAGTGTGAAACTTCCAACAGATCTAAACTAGATTATGCCTGATAATAGCCTAAAAATCTGTCTCCTAGCAGAACTCTCTGTAGCTGAGCGCAACAATGACAGTTCACATCAACTCGTGAAAAGGTGAAGCGCTTCTTGGAGAATCCTAGAATCAATGTCTTTGTCTGTCCTCACACATACGATTGTGTGTCTAAATGTTTGTCTTAGAGTATTAGTAATTAACTTATATTATTATGTATTTTATATTTATGATTTTTTACGCGTTAGTTTACTTGTAATATTAGTATGTCCTGTAAATGAGTATGCTTGCAATCACATGGCATCAATCGTGTTAAATAAGTTAAGATCTTTATTTTATATATATATTATATAATATTATTTTAATATTATTACTAATCTATATATTATTTATCTTTACTATTATTTACATAATATATATTAATATATTATATAATATATATATATTATTATTAATTATATATATCTATATATTTATATTCATATATATATCGTGTGTGTGTTAGTATGTTGTGTGTGTGTGTCTGTGTGGTGTAGTGTAGATTAGTTTCGGCAAGTTTGGGCTTTGTGTTGCTGCTCATATTTCGTACTATGTGCTCTGCTAGTGAATTTGCTGAGAGCACTGCCTCGAGATATCGTTCTCTGTGATCTTCACTTGCCTGAAAATGGCCTCTCATCTAATGATTCTCGGGCGAAGATTGCTGATGAACTCGCTATGTATGGAATGACATAGGACGGACATTAAATGTGAGGAGAAGAGAGAGAGGGATGCAAAGGTATTTAAAGGGCAAATTGACCTTTGCTCGCTGCTGGACTTCGAAACGAATCATGAATTGAAGGAACGTGAAGATCGAGTAGTTTAATGTAGTGACAACTGTGCGTGGTTTCGTTCATGCTGGTGTTGGAATTAGGAATGATGAGAGGGAGAGTAAGGCGATAGTTGCTCAATTTTGATTTGTAGTAGTATTTGCTGGTAACATAAGTTCTATCTGGATTAGAATCTTTGTTGTGTGTCAGTCGTCTGAGAGGATCTAAATCGGTGTCATATTTGAAAATGGACCCCAAAGTATTGTGTGCGATGTGTGAACTCGGTTGATGGTCCTATTATGAGGAAAGAGCTGTTGAAACGAGTAGTTCACCTCACGATATGTTTGTTTGGGATAAATCTGAAACGAATTTTTCTTCTGATTGGGGTGAGTAATGTGTAGTTCAACGTTTGATATGTGTTGGGTTCGGACCTTCGAATGGTTGAATATGTGATCATAAAAGGGACTGGTATTCTCCACAATGAGTGTTTTGCGGTGTGTCGGGAGAAAATGAGAATGGGTAGGAAGGTTATTGATTTCTGTGAAGAAGAGGTATGTGTGTAAGTAATTAACTCTTTCTTTAAACACAAGAGTATCCCATAAGTATATCTAGAGTCGGTGTATATGTAGAAGATGGTGTTATCGAAGTGAGAATGCTATTTGATTGATGTTGTTGGTGCATAGAAGGATAGAGTGTTGATAGTATGTTTTGGATGTTAAATCAGTGAGCCCGTGTTTTAATTGGGATTATCGGATCATTATTATTGTTCCTATGTAAATTAAGTTATATGGGGGCTTGGATGTGCAGCTGGAAAAGTCGAACGTGAAGGATAGCTAGGTAAAAATCTAAGAGTGAGAAGATGGTGAACAATCATGCACAATATGAGTATAATATTGTAAGAGTGCTCCGCAAGTAAATCGGTCTTGAATGTGAACAAAGTGGATTACTGTGAATACAAAACTTAATCTTGTGGCGGCAAATGAAGGAAGTCAATTAGTTTAGTTAAGTGCACTCATGAGAATGTGTAGTGTATTTGGCTTAAAGTTTGGAAGTAAGTAATGATTAACATTGAATGGTGTACTGAATGAGGTGAGCAAGCGTTAATAGGTAAACGTCTAAGAAATGTGGTTGAATGTACTTAAAAGCAAATGATGAAGTCTCAAAAGATATCAGGATGCTGTTGAAGATTAATAAAGCTGAGGAAAAAATAGAAATAATCTAAATAGGTATCATTCACGTAAGGAGTAAAAGATGGAGTAAATCTGACGTTTTGAATAGGAGGAATGAATGGGGACTTACTAAGGGAATATGGAAGCGGTCTGTTCTGGAAGGGATAGGCGCGAATAGTGTGTTTAATGAACTATGAGGAATAAGGATGCTGTAGAATAATGAGATATAGTGGATGTGGTGTGGCGTTGGTAACTGAATGGAATTGAATGTGAAGGGGTAGTGTGGGAAGAACAGCGGGTCGTAATCGTGCATAAATAATCAGTATATGAATGTAGTGACTAGGTGAATGTCTTCGGGTTCATGGATGGTGTCAGAGAATTGGAGTTTGGTCCATTTTGGGGAGTGTTTTTTGATGTAATTAGGCAGGAGAGCAGTATATCGGGTAGAGTGAGAAGATTGAAAAATTAAAACAGTTTTTTTATCGCAGGCCATTGTTGATGACAATCAAGTATAACATTAAATTTATTATTTACTGGAAATAATATTTAAGTACGCGAGGCGAGGATGGTGATTTGATTGGATTGGAAGTGTGTAATAAAGCGTTTTGGAGGGACTTTTTCTCCAAGACGGGGTCGGGTATGGAGCAGAGTAGATGTATTGCGTGTATCTATATACACGGTGGTTAAGGTGAGATAAGCTGTGACCTGTCACGTACAACATTATAGTGTGAGATATAGTATATGTGTGAGTGTGTGAGGTGAATATTGTATTATTGTGAGTATTCCTTTTTGGTTCGAATATATAGAGTGCGTACGAGGTGACTTGACAGAATTGTAATTGGTGAAGACAAGGGTGCTTTTAGAGTGGTAGATTTGGGCTGTGTGCGACTTAATAGTCTTACTATTGAAAGTACGATAAAGTGATTGAGAAATATTGGGGGGAGAGGAATAAGATATATGATTAGGTTTTTAAGACTTCATGCAGACAATCGTATATGGAACCTAGGTTTAATATGGGTAGCTCTAACTGGCGAGGTGGTTTAGTGATAGTGTGTGTTTGTCCGGTTTGGTCAAAGCTGTCTCTTTCGGAGTGGACATTACAACTTTGTGTGTTTGTTGTAAATCAAATTGTGATGTACTACTTTGTGTGTCAATGGTGTATCTGATTTATTTAATTAGCTCGTATATGATGGACATAGGGCTTGTGTTATTTGTCTCGCTTGTTATTTACAATTTGTAATATCATTGAATGGGGTTATGAAAGATATGTCGATGGTGGGGATGGACAGGTACGTCTCAACAATTAGGTGGAAAATTGAGATATGGAGGTGCCTCGATCCCTTATTATAATTTTTGCGGGAGATTTGGTTTTGGGTTGGTAATCTGAAGCAGTTTGAGAGGATTTGGTAGAGAGATTTTGGACTAGAAGTGTGCTATAAAAGGAAGGCTTGAATAGTATATTTCTTTCCGTGGGCATATAAGTCAAGTTGTTAGGTGTGTGAGTGAGGACACCAGTTCCATCATGGGACCAGTGTATTTTAGTATGGTAGACAGTCTGAAACAAGTGATCGAGTTTTTAAATATTTAGGCATTATTGTTGGATGAGAGGGAATCTGGCAGAATGATGAGTGTAAGCGAGGAAGATGATTGGAATGGCAGGAAAGTTGGCTTGGTGCAATAATCCATCGTTTGGGTGGATATTGTAACAAGAAGTACTAAGTCTTGAGTGGTGCTAGGGTCTTACATTAAGGTATGTTTTTACCTGTGTTTTGTTACTAGTAGTGAGACTATGTGTCTGGAACAGAATATATGATCTAATAAGTTCATACTGTGTTCAGAAGGATCTCAATTCATAGAGGGTGTGCGAGGTGGTGAGATAGAATTGAAAATGTAGAATGCTAACTTATGAGTAATTGTGTGGTAATGAAAAAGGGGTAAATTGAGAGATAAGAATGAAAAGATATTGTTGAGTTTAGGTTTTGGGTCATGTAGAATAGGATGGAATGAGTAGTTGACGGTTGTTTAAGCGGATGGTATTGTGGCGATGTGTTGCGTGAATCTGTACTCACGGCTGTTGGGAGTCATCTGAATAAAAGTGGAATTTGAGTTCTGTTACACGATGTTGGGGGGGGAAGGAGAGAATGTGAGTTTTGTGTAGAGGCGAGAAGAAAGGTGTATTACAGGGGAGTAATTGCGGGGTTTTGTGAGGGGGTAATTTTGTGCCACCTGGGACAAGGGATGAACCCTTTACATTGACGATGATCTACCATAGTGTGGGTCCATCTGCGGTCCCATGAAGCTCTAAGGTGGCTTTTTTGACTGCGGATGCAGTTATCCACTAATTATATTGGTTACCCCATGTGTTTGTTGACGGTTAAGGGTGGGCCTTCCTATTGTCGAATCATGTTCTTGACATATTCGGTGTCTACTGCGCCTCGTATTTTCTACTCTTCCGATTTTTTATACCTGACGAGCACTCATCCCTAATCTTGGAACAAGAGGAGAGATCAGAATGGAATGAGTGGATAGTATTTATCTTACTAATACTGGGCTTAGGACATATTGGGGTGACTGTATATGGAGTGTATTTTATATGAATTAATAATTCCTACTAATACAGGTTCCTATCATATTCCACTTAATAGACTATACTAATATTGGGTCTTATATAACTAAGCTTCCATTATTTCATGATAGTATATAGGGCTATGATGGATCATACCTGAGGGGGGGACCTGGTATTCCTTAATTGACAGCTATCATGAGCATAGTGGTCTTAATATATATTATATTATTATATACTATTTATATTAATCTCTTTGTTTTTGTGAGTATGGTCCACGGCACCTCATACACCTACTGCTTCCACAACACTGAAAGCGTGCACAACCTGGGCTGAACAAAATCTAGCTATCCTAGGCGAGTTGGCTGTCCATATTATACCAGTGGAGATCCCGAGTCCTTATATTCTACATAACAATTAATTCAATGTCGTATATCTTTCAAGAATACTCTACTTGTCTTGTATAGATTACTCAACAGAAATAGGCGTTATCTTTTGCGCTAAATGTGGGAGATGAGGTTCAGCATGTAAGACTAGTGGAATAGCAGTTGAGGTTAGTAACGGTCGTATTGTGATCCCGTAAAGTAGGGAAAATAACGAAGCGATAGGGTCTCGATGGTGAACAATCATGAAGGATCATGTGAAACAATTAGCGTGGGTTGCTGGTGACTGTTGTCAATAACATGGTTTGCAAATGTCGGTCAGCATGCGTCTCAGCTGACACTATATGTGACTGGTATGTGAATATTTAGTTGTGGCCATATTTACGGAGGCGTTGGCATATGTACTGCGATCTCATGTAATGCTGCTTGTCTGTTGGGTGAGCGAAGAGCCCTCAACTTCGATGTTTCGGCGCATTCTTTCTTATTGTTTTTCTCGGAGGTTCTCCTCCCCGCGATATCTTCTACTGCACGTTACCCATAGCACTCCTTGCCAACAGATCGAAAGCCCGTCGAGAGTCAAAAGGATAGTAATCAGTTGATGGGCAGGCTAAACCTTGGTCTCGAATTTGGCAATCCCGGGAGGGTACCTGGAACGTGCACTCTCGTTATAGATGAGGCCTTCGTCTGGGTCATATTTGCTCTATTCGCATTGGCATCGAGTTCATGTGCCAGTGTTTCTACCCTTCCTACAAGAGAGGAGTGCCAACTATATAGCAATTCCTGTTTCTTATCTGGGATGTTGGAGAATCGACCAAGAATATGTTGTACGATCTTGAATAACAATTTCGCAGTTCTCTTAGAATACGTAGTCGGGTTTAAGTGCTTGTTAGCGTCGCGTTCGAGAGCGAACTCTGAATAGAACGTCACATTATGAAGTGTATTCTTGGTTCTCACAGGATTATAATTGCGAGATAGTAGGTGCATTATTTCTCATTACTGCCGATTGTCGTTAACATCAATGTTCTGCTTATAAGAATGTGATAGCACTAAAGGTGAAGGGTACGGGTCAGAGGTTGCCGGTCAGGAAAGGTACAGCCAGAATCGTCCCAGACATCGGACGGCTGTATCCCTGTTATTTTAGAGCCGTCAGTCACACTGAGACATTCAATCGTGAACTGTGCAGGCTGAGACATGGAAATAAGTGCGAAATTATAACAAGGGCTGCAGGCCAATGGGCTAGATTTGAGAGAGATGTCAGAGCCAATCAAATGGTAGGAGAGGGGGGAATAGCCAAGGTGTGTACGCTTCGTCAAAAGAGAAAGGTTCAGCCCCTTTTTGTTTCTCTTTTTTAATAATACGCAAACATTTAATAGTATTTATTGATCGACGTCTCGAACTCGAATTCAGGTCATCATGAGAGATTCGACGAGGATCAACAATTTGTCGTCGCTTGCCAGAATCGGTCTCAAGCAGGATCTGGTAGCTCCGGGCGCCTTTCTGGGAGAACCGAACGAGTATAACTTGTTTATCCATGATGAAATTTGTCTCCTTTCGAAGAGTAGAGTGAACATCACCATTTTAGGGAGTCTCAACCCTCAAAGCGCGCACCTCTATCGCGCGGGGTATCGCATCCGAAGGAAGCTACAGTCGAAGGTATGACTCGGAATCCCGTCTTCCGTTTTTTGATGTGATTTATCTATACTATGTGTCTGTTAGTGTATTATTTGACGTGTCTTACCATTCCTTTGGGTTCACTGTATTCTTGTTTTTTTGCACCCACACGCCCCTATTTATATCTCTCGCTTAGTTTTCTGTATCCTGGATTAGTCGTGCTTTCCCACCCGTTAACTTTTGTACGATGTAAGAATTAGGGCATTCTCGGGTCGTATTGAGTCTCCCACCCTCTATCAGTTATTTTCGTATTTTTGTCTGTAGTACTTGTATCTTTATATATGGCCCTCATTGGTTGTGAATGTATTTAAGTTTGATTTTTAGAGTGTTTTAATATGTGCTGCATTGTTAACGGTGGCCATCTAGTGGTATGTTACTCTCGTACCATAATCTCATTTGATCGATGACGTGTGAGGCAGCGTACATGTGCTCGAACTCCATAATAAGGTTAGGTTCGCTGGACAGAAGTGCAAGTCCTTCGCATTTCCCCGAGTTGTTTTCTTTAAAATATAAGCCACTGCTTGCTAGGAGTTTTTTTGACGTATCCTGGAGAGGAGAGGTAAATGGATAGTCACGGCAGCCTTTTTTGCTTACTGTGACAATATTCTCCATAGTTAGTTGACATGATTTGTAGGATTGTCAGTACTGGCTCGCGTGACATAGGGGCATGCTCGGGCATCTCTTGCGCCTATGTATCTCACACTATGTCAGAGGAGTCATTTCTGTACATCTCTTATGCTCGGGAAAAAATTTGACATGTGTCTTCTGGAAATGTACATGGTAAATAAATATTTTAATTCTATGTAAATCCGAGATGCAGGTCACAGTAAGATAACCTCTAAATTACTACTCACGTTTCCCACTCTCATCTTCTGCTCCGGTTCGCATGCTCTGCGAGAACGCCTTCATTTCTGATGGCTTTCGCTGTCCAGTAATTCTACAACTGATAGCGTGAACAGAACATAGATAGATCACCGAACTTGCCCATGTGGTCTAGTATGAGAAATAGGACATTTAATTTGTTTAAAGAGGTTGGTGAGCCTGTCCGATGGAAATGACGAGTGGATATGGCCAGTTTAAGGTAGGACTTTCGGCCCAGTTCCACTAACGGTTGTGTGGTCGTTGAGTGTGTTTTCGATTTATGGTAAAGAAGTATACCCTAATATTACTATTGCTCTGCTCAAATCCGCTTGGGAGTCAAGATGCTTCCGCTGCATTGGTCATAATGGTTATTATTTGTTGTTATACTGTAATGTGGTTCGTGTGTCTGAACGATATTGCATGAAAGCCAAACTGGATTAGTTTGACAAGAGCCTAATTGTGCTTGTGCGACTACTCTATATATCAGGGAGTAAAGCGGCCTGTACCTCATGTTCTTCCATCGTTTGAATTTTACTCGTCACGCTGACGCAATTCAGGATCAAGTGAAAGTATTGTCTGTCGAGTTAAGTTCTCCGCCCAGGACTTCGGATCTTTCCCTAGGTTTTGGGCAGTCGATACGGAGTAGTCCATCAGATATATGCTGCTTAGTCTAATACACTCCAGATCTGGATAATCAGAAAATGATCGGACATTCAACGCATCTGTCTAATATTATTTTTCGATTCTTAGTCCAGCATAAGATGCTGATGCTCGCAGCAGGTTTTTGAGGGACTGTTATGAGGAGCACGGTAGAGGTATACTTAATTCTATTGTTCTGTACTCAGATTGATGTCCACCGTTTCTGCGTTACTTCGTCGTACAGTGCTAGTCTTGTGATACTCGCACCTGTTGTATTGTCTTTTAGATATGACAAAGCGGTCTTGATAGTATTGTTATCCGTATCAGCCGCCCTTGTGGCGCTGCTTGAAGGATGTTAAGTTCTGGCATCTTGTTTCGTCTGCTGTCGTCATATCCTCCTTAGTTTTTGAACAGGTCTTCTCCTAGCTCTGAGTCGGGACTATGAATCTCGGAATCTGGGACTAGCGATAGCTATATCAACCTCTAATTCTCATCGCTAACCTACTTGTTTTTTTCCTCGTTGTCCTCACTTTCGTTGTTGGCAGGAGGGGATGATTGCCATCATTGAGAGTCGCCTTCGAGGCTGCCGATTATACGACGATGGATCTCGTGCGGTGGAGGCGTTATTATCACATCCGATTCCTGCAGTATCTCTCTTCTGGTGGTCAACTGTCCAACATTCTTGCCCCTTCCTTGCAAGCTATAACCTAGCGCGAGAGCGCGGAGTTCGGGTCGAGTTAACAGCGATATGCTAAAGGTTCGAAACTATCTTCGTTTTACTGCGTTTTGACATTAATTGCCGAAAGACTCGCTGCGGTCGTCCTTCTAGCTGACAAAATAAATGAAAATGATTTTGGTTGGGTGATTAAATTTTGGACGTACATTTATTTTCCTGCATACGTCTGTTAAGTTATGCCGACTGGTCTGTGATCATTCTTCTCTGGTGTCGGGATGGCTTGTGCTCTTATACTTGGTTGTGGCACCCATCGACAAAAGGGGGCGCGCTGCCTGCGACTCTGGCGGATGGGAAGCTCGCTTGCCGAGATGACTACTTCGAGAGAGAGCCAAATAGTTCGAGCAATCAGTCGGGCGGGTCGCGATGGAGTTGTTGGGCTGGCACCCATGTTCTGCGGATGGTTGTCGAGAGAACTCGTATGGTAAAATAGGGAGAAAGGATGGTATATTTGCTGGCGCCTTGTTAGTAAGAATGGAGTCAATTCCTGTCTCTCGATCATTTATATTTGTCCAGCTCGGAGTTCGGGTTGTTTCGCTATGGGCTTTTGGGTAACAGCGCTCTATGAGATGCATTGGTGAACTTCGACGGCCAATGGCCCCATAAATACATATCACGCGTTGGAGCCCCGTAGGTACGATACGATCTATAAGGGAGCTCGGGTAGCAAATAGAAATTAGTCAATACTATATGTAAGCATGTGGGCTGTAGTCTAAAAGCTTTCACTAGGTAGGGAGTCTGTGTAAGGACATCCAGGATAAAGGGGGTTAGGATATCCATTAAGATCTTGGACTTGGAATGAAGTGACAGACGTCCACAGGGCTCTATACTGGGATCTTGGGTGTTACGGAGGTTGAAGTCACCTGTAGCTATAACAACCCTGGGATAGGGAGCTGTTTAAGACAACAGTCAGTCTTAAGTCCGATCCGTTTTTTAGTAAAACTTCACTTATACATGCGTGAGCTAATAGACTGTCAACATAATTGATCGTAATGTCGATGGATGATGAGCTGAAGTTTTGCCGCTACATACTCATCTTCATTGAAGTTCGGTCTTGGAGGGGACTGCGCGACTTATTCAACGTGGCGTACTAGTTTTGATAGTATATGAGAGTATGGTACCGTTTCTTTTTTCCCTATTCTTCGTCCTTCGTTTGCTCCCTCCCTATTCATGCTCACCCAATCATTTGCTGCCCCATTGCCGTCTTTCTTACTTCTAGAAGTTGAAACAGCGATTTATATACACAGCCGTCATGGTGAAAGAAGCTGCTCACAGATCGTTACAATATGTCGCAATCCTGATCGTTCTCTGCATAAACCATCAATACACTTTTCTAAGTGTGTGAGCCATTTAGTTATAGTTAATTCTCAAGTTTCTTGGCGTAAAGTTTGACGACTAAATAGCCCAGCGACTTATCTTTCAAATTGAAGGACAACGTTACACGATCATTGAGTTTATTGATCGAATTAGCTAATATCGGTGTGGGTCCTACTTAGAGACTAATTGTCTCTATGCCTGACGTTGTAATTTGTGATAGGGTTATGTATTACCTAAGATGAGAGGGAATCACGGTTGAGGGCGTGGGTCTCGGCGAGTGAGGCGTGGAACAAAACTGGGGGCAAGGTGTAGTCATATCACCAGAGCTGTAGTGCTGACTTGTTTATGACCGTATTTTTTTGAGAGTACTTTCGATGATGTTATCAGTGGGGTGTAGAGAGCTTCAACCATTGAATTGCGAGGATAAGTTTGAATGGCACCCCTCTAATATCTCACTTATTAACTGTGGGTTTGAATTGGTCAAGAGGAGAGAGGAGGAGGACTATGCCCTAAAATGCTCGTGTTATTAATGGAGGTATTATCCGTATCTTGCATGATCGGTAAGATCGCAGATTTTCAAAAGCTTTGAGTAAGGATAACCCTGACGTGTTCGGGAGGCTTGTTCCTCGTTCTAATTCGCTTGTCCTGTGCTAACCCCTTGCTCCAGTCTCATTATTTTTGCTGTCTGTGAGCTTGGTCTGAGTGTCCGATTGCCGATAACTGGTGCCACAGCATGTATTCTTTCTCTACTTGTTCTCTGACAGCCTATGTCTCCCGTTCTTACCATACCGTTTCTCTCCTTTCTCATGTCCGTCCCCACGTTTTTATTCCTCGCCTGCTTTTTTTTGTCGTCCATGCTGGGTAGCGTTCCTCCCCCTCTTCCCACTCAGTTTCCTTTTATGTTATGCCCTCTAAGAGGGTCTTGCTCGTGATTGTGACCGGTTCCCCCCCTGTCATTCCAATTCTTTTGGAGGACTGGAGACCGGACCATCCCATTTTTTTTTTTTTTTTGCTTTGCTTTCTTTTTTTTCTCCCGAAATCACCTTCCACCGGCTTGAGAGTGTGTAAGCGTGTTGCGTTCTCGTTCCGGGTCTCCGGGGGGCGGGTTTGACCTGGTCAATGTTGCCCTTTTTTGTTTTCTTTTGTCTTTTTGATGGTTATGTCTGTGTCTATATTAACTATAGTGTGATTCTTCTCTCTTTCTTCTTTTCTATATCATCTCTGCCGATGATCCGTCTTCTGATCGTGCTATTCTTTATACTTCCGTCTTGGTAATTTCGTACAAGTCTCTTCCTCGTATATATCCTCAATCTTCTACTCCTTCTGCGTATCGGCTATCTTGCTTAGTATATATTATCTATTTTCGCTATTTCCGTGTTCTTGTGTCTTTTGTATCTCTCTTGCTCTTTTCCCTGGGCGTCGTGGTCGGCTAAGGCCCTGCAGCTCGTTTGCCCTGCTCGTCGCGCGTGACTCTCCTTTTAGTGGTGATTCCGCAATCCTGTCTGGGCGGGATGTTCTGGTGTCGCCTGTCGGGTTTCGGGTGGGCCTCCTCTGCCTCTCTGTATCGTCCTTTTTCTGTTACCCACTCGAGATCATTTCCTTCCCTTCTGTGTTTCTGTCCAGGACCCGATTTAAGTTAGACAAAATTAATCGGGCACCATCCGTCGGGTTTCTCACTTTAATGTCATGTCCAATAGAACAGTAGGCGATCAGAAGTCGCCTTTGCGGCTGTTTCCGTTGGAAATCTTTCACATTCCGCTCTTTCTTCTGGAAGCGCGTTCTTATTCTTTCCTTTATATACGTGACCCAATCTTCAACACAAGCTCTCATTCTGGAGCTGTTTTCCATTTTTCACACAACGTCGTTAATGATATAGAATCCCTTGGGGAGCGCTGAGATGGGAAATTCAGAAGCATTTATAGGAAGTAAATCGAAGTACGGTCCTAGTAATCTTTCCTCTGCAACCTATTTATGATGGGCTATCATTTGGTAGGCGTCCGATAGTCTGGATTGCTTGGGTACATCTCTATGAGTATATATATGTGTTGTAATTTGTTCCTTTATGGTGGACTACTTGTGGCGGACGTGTTCGGCCTCCCTGCGTTTTATCTACATTTATGGTTAACATCATGGGCGTTTAGTGTGTTTTATTGTCTTAAAATCTCAAGTCGCACACGCGCTGTACTCTCTAAACATATATCTTTGAGCTTCCGGGCGATTATTCTTTTCTTCTTGCCTTTGGACATTTTTTTCAGTGATTCCTGAGTACGGTGGGGTTTAGGCCGTAATCAAGAGACAACCAAGCAGATGATCCTGTCCGTCAGCATACACGCTTCTGGGAGAACTCTTGGGTGGTATATGCATGGGACATGGTGGTGTCTGAAAAAGAAGTGTTTCCCCACAGATTTGTGTGGATAACCGCTGAGTCTTTTTGCGATTGTCCGTGGTTTGATTCGAAGGTTATGTGCTACTCCCCAGACGGATATTCGTGATTACGTTTTAATCCCCTGCTTTGGGACAAGATGATTCTGAGTCACAGGCATGTTTTTCTTGTATTCAACTCTTTGAGGACGTCGGGGGTCGGACAATACAGGCAGAGTAGGTATACCATGTAGCTGCTGAGTTTCAACTGGGATTTTGGGGAGGTATGTTTCCTGTCTGGATGCATCTTTGTGTGCGGTGAGTATTAGTCACGTCTGTTCACAGGTAGCCTGGTGTTGGCACAGCAGTGATTGGCTGGCGTAGGAATCGGCGTTTGGTCTTGATACGGACTAGGTTCTCATTACAGCTTGCGTTATTGGCTCTCTCCCATCTCTGCTACATGTTCTTTGTGTATATGTGCATAAATTCCAGAACCTCGTCTCAACAGGTAAGCTGGGTACCTTCTCTTGAAGAGAAGCCACTGATGCAGGTCTTCCTGTCACAAGTTTCCTTACAGTTAAGTGGGAATTTTCACAAGGGATTGTGAAATAATTTCCTCGCAGACTGGGCATATTTCCATATCCGGTTCCCTCTAACTACGTATTTATTCGGGGATTGACGAAACGTTGATCATTTATGACAGCTCATCACGTCTGGGTCGAAGGGACAAATCGTGCGGACACTGTATTTCTTGTGTAAATCCTCCTATTTTAACCTCTTGTAGCGTGGATTTGAGGGGTATTAAAGTCATGTTTCATGTTAAAACAGATGAGATTTAGGTTTGTCAGGAGTTTCCCGACGTAGGGTAGTGAAATTCATATAAATCCGTTTGGGTAGATGGAGATCGTTTGCCCTGTGGAGGGGGCAATTTTTTCCCATGATTGGGAGGCATCGTCATCTTTCGGGCTCTCTGCTACATCATAACATTGTTTATATATGGTTTTGTTTTAGATCGGTGTTTGTGACTTAATAATTCACATCCGGCAGTCAACGCAGAAAACTAAGAGGAATATCTGCAAGAGACGTCTAAGTGGATCGGAACTAAGAAGGAGAATACTTGTAGATATCCGTAGGTGTAGAATGAGCTGTTGTTAGCGTACGAATGGAACCGCACATTTGGTCATATAGATGTTCACATCTGATGGATCTTCAACGCCTTAAAGCTTTTTCAAGTGCAATACTTACCTGATAAGAATTGGTTCTGGCTTCAGTAAGAGCTTTGCGAGGGTAGTGAGAATCGCAGGTATGTGATACATCGGGAATTATGTATCTGTCTGGCATTCCTGGAGTGGGTGCAGCATATGGAGTGTAACGTAATTAGCAGCGTATAAACTGCGACTGAGGGGCTTCCTTTTGGCGGGATTTGCCCGAACGTTTTGGGCCTCTGAGGTGCCAGAGGGCGTCCAAGCGATTTGATTCGCTCTGGTGACAGTGCAGAAGCCTCCAGGTGGGAGATTGGGGGGAAGACACGTGCATCATATGTGTCCGAAGTGCAGGAGATTTTCATAAAGAGTAAGGGGTCCAGGTTTATGGTCCAGGTTCGGGCATCTTGGTAACATGGGTCCTATCCAGTGGTCCCGGAGGGCTTGTTCGTAAGGTTGGCATGGTGTATCAATATATTAACGGGGTAGTGGATCTCCGGCTGGCGAGGGTGCTTGCCCGAGCCTATGAGCTTCGGGTTGTGTTGGAATGCCGCCGGAGGACTCTTGCGCGCTCACTGTAGCGGCGGGGAAGTCGCGGGGAGGATCAACGTTTTTTCTGTGTTCGCAGAGGGGTCAGGGAAAAGAACCCATCAATGACCTGAGGCTTGGGGCTTGTGTTGCC
>JABUQX010020609.1:27500-50000 GCA_015478945.1 Trachelipus rathkii | reverse complement strand
ATAAATATATATATATATATATATATATTTATATATTATCTAAATATATAGATATATGATAAAAGTTAGACAATATCTAGTATAGTATATAAATATATAGAAATAGTAATTGAAGTGAAAATAGAGAATAATAATATATATATATAATATATATATATATATATATGATATATAGTATATATATATTAATAGTATAGTAATATATATATAGAGAATATATTAGTAGTGAGATATATATATATATTTATATATATATTGATATTAATATATATATTATATATATATAATATATGATATATATATATATACTATGAGTTAATATATAGATATATATAAGTAATATATGAATAGAGATATATATATATATATATATAAATAATATTATAATATTATATATATAATATATATTAGTATATGTAAGATATAGATATATATATTAATATATATATATATATAGTAGAGAGGATATTATAGATATAAATGCTAGAGATATATATGAGAGATATATATATAGTGAGAGAGCTCTTAGAAATGACTTGTTATATATATGAAGAAAAAAAGAATGTTAAAATCCAATATAATATATCCAATTAAAGTCACTATATTAATTAAAGACTTAAACAGGCTCATTTCTTTAACAAAGAGAAAACACAAAGTGTATTGATATGTAGTTTGTATATTATAAGGCAGATTTTTTATATTTATATATAATAGTTGAAAGGATCTTAGCTGAGTTGAGTATAAAATAATGGATATATATATATATAAAGATATAATAAATATATATCTATGATTCTATGACATATATATGCATTAAAAAACTAATAACCTTGTTCTCAAATTAGTCGCCAATTATTATGAATATAGATTAGAGAAAAGATCAGAGATTAAGTTAGGTCCAAAATGAATCATGAGAGTATAATAGTATAATTGCCCAATAAGTAATCTCATAAGATATTAGTTTTGTACTACCAAAGATACAGTAGAATTAGTTGTCCCAAAAGTAGTACTCACATATCCCTATATATATAATTAACATATATTGATATATATATTAATAGTTAAATAGTACTAATATTATGAGTTTTATAGGTGGTAGATAGTAACGTTAATGCTCAATAATGATAAAAGGCAGTATAATTTGATGAGATTATGTGAATATGGACTATCGGTATATATATTATTTATGAGTAAATAGAAGACAGTAATTAGATGTATAAGCTCAATTAGATAAAGGAAATGACATTTGTGGTTAGAACAGAACCAATTGTATAAGCATAAGAATAACACCAATAATTATTATATAGATAGATTATGATTTTGTATAATATATATATAAAGGTATATATATATAAGTTATATAGTTATATAGTTATAATATAAAGTATATTATATATTATATAAATATATATATATATATATATATATATATATATATATATATATAATGAACGGGTTGACCGATACTATAATCTATATAAAGCTGACTATTATAATAGAAATAATGATACTATGGATAAGGGTATAAATCATCAAGATAGATATAATCAAGTCTACAGTGAAGAGTGAAAGAATAGTATACCGAAAAAGAAGTTTTTAGAAAAAGATCTCATTGTGTTATGGGATCGCTATATATATATATATCGAGGAAGCTTGTATTCGTATATATATACGTAAAATAATGCCACATCGAAGATTATTCAACGATAATGGCATAAATAGTTTATAAGATGAGACCGAAGAATTTAAGCTATAATAGTATATATAGTAAAGGAAAAGAGATTTCAACATATTTGAAGCCGCTCTAAGTGAAAGTCAACCAAATCATGAATTAAAGATAAGAATGAATTAAGAACTGTATATATATATATTATATAATTTCTCATTTTTTAAAAATAACCAAATGATGTCGTGAATCCATTAAATGGTGTCTAAAACTAGATTATAAGAAGTTAAAGATTATAGGGTGTATAGTATTAAGATAGTAAAGGTTGGAGGATGGGCCCCTGTGTTGTGCCGCTTTAAGTGAATTTACCCCACGTTTTTACTCAGTCAATAAGATGGTATATGGAGTAAGTGGAAAGAAAGATACAGAATATGATAAGTACGAAAATAATATAAATATATATATTACCTAGGTTTTGAGAACACTATATTATAGGTGAAGGATGACCATTAGAGTATATATATGGTCGTATATTAATATTAACATCACTTAATACATTATTAAATGATATGCAATGTACATTACATAATATAATAATTAATGAGATAACCTGTAAGTGATGGAGATTATTATGCATAAAATAAATTATAGAGCCTACCAGATGAATAATAATAGATAATATAATTAATTATAATATATTATAGTGTGTTAACTTAAATAGGATGATCTAAAATAATATATATATAAGATTAGAGTACATAATAAAATTGCCTGTTCTTTCTATTGATTATTATGTAATAATAATATGAGATAATAATAAATGTAGATAATATAATAATAGTATTCGGTAAATAAATAATAATGTTAAGAAGAATAATACTAAATGAATAATATATGAAATTATATAATAAATGAAGTGAACTAATAATATAATTAATTAAAGGTATATAAATAGTAATAGTAATATAGATAATAGAATAATATAATATTAATAATTAAATAATAATAATATTAAGTGAGATAATAACATATATAAGTGAGTTTATCAATAACTATGTGGTAGGTTAAAGTACAGATATAATAATAATAATAATAATGGATGGAACACTCGGTCAGTTAATGATAAACATAGCTAAGTGTTCTACTAACATAGAGTTAAGGTGTTAGAAATTAAAGTGTCGGTAAATAGACTATAGTGTGATAAGAATATATATTGCATAGATAATGTATGTTAGTGTTATATAAATAAATATAGAAAATTATAACATATTTGTTTACTCAATATAAAATTCTCAGATAATAAATTTGGTAGATTATATATACTAGTAAAATATAGGAACCAGTAGTAGTAAATATTTATATTATTGTCTATTTTTTTTCTTATATAGGACAATATATAATTATATTATAGTGTTTTTGTAAATAATATGGTTACACATAGTATATATATAGAGATAAATAGTATATATGTGATTTCATCAGTATTTTTTTCTCTTTACGTGAGTATTATATATATATATATATATATATTTATATCTATATATATAGTTAGATATATAAATTAATGAAGTAATTTGCCTCTTTATTAACACTACAACTTAGAAGAAACTATATATATATATATATATATATAATATATATATAATAATATGACTATGTAAATAGCCTAAGTCACATAGATGAAATTCTGATACATAGCACATAGATTACAGTGCCGATAAATACTTGTACAAGCCCCAAGGGATTCGAAAATTGACTTCCGCGTTCGCAGAGTTAACTAAATTTAATCCGGTAGTAATTGCGCTTAACTCACTACATAGGTACCATCCAGCGATACCCCTAATCAATAATAAGTGAAGGGCATATTATAAGTTATAGGAATTATCAGAGAGCGGCATAGCAGTGCATATCACAAGCGCAGATAAGCTGCAAATAGTCGTGACAATTAAGCGGCAAGAGCAGCAAAAGCGCAAGCCGGCAAAAGCGCGAAAGTGCCAATTTGTGCTTTAGATTATATTAGTACAGCTCGTATGCGCATACATTATGAGAGCTCTCGCGCGCGAAATTCGATGATAAAATGAGTGCGTGGCTTTTGTGATTTGCAGATCTAGTCAAACCTCTTATTATAGTATCTCGCCCGTGATTCTTAAATAACATATGTAGCCAATAATGACAGAAAATTATGTAACAAACAAAATCATTGATTTTTAAACTCGTTGCGAAATTTCTCAAGTAAGTTATTGGCTCTGTGAGAATTAAAATGCAAAGTCTGTCGGTTATTTATTTATTCAGCAGTATTATAAGCGATTTTTCTCCTTAATTGGAGGTCTTTCCTGCGTTTTCTGAGTTTCACTAAATTATTTATAAATAGATATTAAATATAAACTATATGAATAGAATTATAAGTAGACAAAGTTAATCATATTCATATAGTAAATTGGATTCCCGTTTTCAAGAAATTAAATTATCTCAACTAAATGAATATATAAAAATAGTCTGTATAAGGTATAAATAATGGTTATAAAATGGCTTAGAATATATTGGTCATCTCAATATCAAGGCAAGTAGTAAGATATAGTTCTCAATATTATATGTGAGATAGTTTAATCAATTTCTAGTAGATTAGGAATAGTTGTGTTAAGTGCAATTTACCAGCTGTTTATATCATTTGAGATTTGAGGTGAATTCATAATATTGGCTAATAATTTTGAGTGTTTACAAAATATCACTGCGTATTTTGTTTTTGTTTTTTTAGCCGAAATAAATTAAAATGTTTTGTTATAATTATAGATAAATTCTATACTAATAAAACATATATGGTATGAGAATATATTCTATATATGATAAAGATATATTATAAGTATATAAGTCTGAAATATATTTAGGATAGTCAGGTATATATTGTAATTTAAGAAAGACAGATATTGATTAATCAATGACAGTGAAGATTTGGTTTGAGTAAGTAAATTGACAAGATAATAACTATTATTCACACATATAAGGATATGGAAAAATTCCTCAAAGTACTCCCATAAATGCTAAAAGGTCAATACCGAGAAAATAGAATTACCAATCGTATATATAGTAGTACATAGCACTATTAGTACATACAATATTAATGACAATTAGACTAACAGTAAGATATTAGTACACGTATAGTATAGTAAACATATTAGGGAACATATGATACATAGCCATATTAAGATAACACATAGTAGATCACATATAGACGCATATATAGCACTCAATTAGAATACACTTATAGTCATAGTATATAGCATCATAGGCACATTAGACACATAGAGCATAATTAGGCACAGATAAGGTAACAATTGATATTCACAATTAACTACATTAGACACATAGAGAAATAATATTAAGCACACATAGGCACATAGACACAGAGACACTATAGTTAACACAAGGCATATATAGAGTTGCACTAATATAAGAGTACTCACATAATTTAAGGTATATATAGTATTAGGATATAAGCATAGGCTAATCTAATATATAGGCATCCATAGACTAACAAGAGCACATAGACACAAGGCATACTAATAGCACATTATAATATGAGACACTAATATTAGGCACATGAGACACTATAAGGTACAACATATAGTGACAGCATAGGCACATAGTAAAATACAAATAACAATGTTCCCTATTTTATGGATTGAAATTGATAAGGAGATATAAGAACCAATATAAGATGCAAGCTAGAGTGTAAGAGTTTCATTGATAATGGAATAAACAACTCAGAATATACATCAAGGCTGAGTAGGTCATTTAGTAAATTTACTAATGAGGTTATATATTAATATTATTAGAGTTAAATATCATGTTTTGCTATTAAGCCAGAGTGGAAATTATTTAAAAGATCGAGAATAAGTGATTTTGCAAAAACCTTTGTTGGATGGTTGTTTAATAATATAGCATAAAACTACTAACTATATTTTGTCGTTTTATCAGAATACAATGGACCGGGTAGTAATTTATCTCTAATTTAGTGACAAGTACTATGAGTATACAATACTCTACCCCTATCATATAATACCTATAATATATATATATATGATATATATACTACAAAAAGATATGTAAAGTATATTATATATATATATATATATATATATATTATATATATATATAGTAATTATATAATTATATATATATATCTATATATATATATTCTATAAAGCCGTTACAATCCCCCCTACCCTCAAAAATAAGGAGGTGCCGTGAACAATATCTACTAAATGTGATAATAGTGATGTGAGAGTATAATATATATATATTAATGAGGGCTATATTTATAGAAGCTCAACCCCTGTTATGCTTCTCCGAGGCTACTTCGTGATGGATTTAGTCAATATTTATGATTTTTTAGTATTAGAATGAAACTGAGGTTTTCGTGAAAATAATAGTTATGTATATGTTTATTAATGGTAAGTGTTTGATAAAGTGAGAGAGACTGATACTTCCTAATAGATTTAATCACAAGGTAAATATTAGAGGTGAAAATGAGCAGCTAAAGAAGGAGGAAATACTCCATGATCAACTTAGTAGTATGCTTATGGGGTAATATACCCGTTAGCACCTCAATTAATATGGTCCCATTAAGTTGATATTTACATTAAGTTTATGCCGTTTCGGGAGGGTCGCACTTTGCCCTTACCTCCTAATATATATAATATAAAGATAATAAAATGATATAGTATATATAGTATATATATATATAATTATATATATTAATTATATAGTATTATATATATATATTATATATATATATATAGATAAATATTATATATAATATATATTAATATATATATATATTATATTAATTATATATATATATATATTATATAATATAGTTTTATTATAGATATATATATATATATACAAAAATTAGGATAACTGGAATTAGATAAAGAATGCTTCCGCCATCTATTTCGTGTAATTGAGCAATATATGAGTTGATGTCCAATGAGCAGATGAAAGATAGAACGTAAAACGAATAAAATAAAGTATCATTTTGCAGTTAGTTGTACCAGCTCACTTAGTGGTGTGGGCTAATTTCAGGCTTCTTCCACTTACCCCCCTATTTTCGCAAGTAGTTATATCTATTAGTTGACAGTTATGTGTTGGATGACATGGTATTTGCTATTGATATATTTAATTACTAAGTCTTAGGTTCCAAAAATCAAATTATTTCTTCTGCCAATTAAGCCACGATCTAAACATCCTTTATCTATCGTGTTTTACTTTCGAAGAAGTCCATTTAAATGAACAGGCATACCTTTTCTGGATCTATTAATTATACCCTAAACAGGGAATCATTTTAACCTATAAAGTATAAGTCGTAAGCCAAACTCAAAAAATCACTCTCTTCCATTATTTAACTTTCTTTATCATCCGCCCTGATATTAATAAATTAATATATAATGTTATTAAATATGTTCCTTAGAGCTTTTCATTATTGTGACCCCCAATTTTTACAAACAAGAAATTAATTTTATAGTTCCGAAACTTTCGGCGAAACTAGCATTATCCCAACATCGATGTAAAAAGATAAACATAAACCAAGCATATTCAAGTATATCCTGGGATATGAGGAAAACTTCTTGCCTCCTGTATGTTTGGAGATGATAAAATATACAGAATTTTAAAGTTTGAAAGGTCTGGTTATTTTTCTTCGCCTCTTCTAGGAATAGCTATTATAATTTATGCTTTATAGTAACATTTATTTACATTAATTGATGATCAAATTCAGATATTCCTGCAGACTCTCTCACGCATCTTTAGTTTATTTAACAAATACTACAAAAAGAAAGGGCTGTATTGTGAAGTTTGGGTTATTCTTTATAGAATCTGATGTTACTTCACGTTGCTCGGATAATGTGCAATGATTAATTTGCATATTATGGAGATTAGTCGTGCTTAAGTGCGCGTTTGAAATTTAGAAGAGTCGAACCAGCAACAAGGGTTGAAGCAAGTAGAGAAAGAGTGGCCTATTTCGATGTCTCAGAACGCAGGTTTAATTATTAAACAAAAAATAAATTGCACCTTCCTGTAGAATACCATGATTGTCTGGCGAATTGTGCTGCATTATGGAAGCATTTAAATAATTATAACATTTCCTTATGTCCCAATGATACAAGAACTAATAATACTCGGAGCGATGGAATCAATTTATATATTTCAACTTAAGAAATACATAATGTTTATTAATATTGCTCCCGAGAGAGGTTTTGTAATGTTTTGGATATCTGATACCAAAAAAGAGAAGTCCTTACAATGAGATTCGGTTAGTGATCGGTATATATGAATAATAATTTAGTCTCTCACGATATAAGCTATCAAGAGAAACGAGAGACGTCTTCTTACGCTAAAGGATAGTACTGTCTTCTCTCTGATTTTGACTATACTGTGGTTTTATAGTATTTTAATATTTGTGAGCGTACAGAAATCTATATTTATGAAGATTAGTTTAAGTATTCTGAGAGGGGATCTCCAGTCTTGTTTTAGAGCTCGCGGAAACGACTTAGCTATTAGTAATTTTCATTTCAATTAAAGTTTTTAGTGAAGATGTTTTATTTTATATAATATACTATGTAGATCTTTATATATATATTATTAAATACTATCATATATATTATATATATATTAATATAATATATAATATAGTAATTAATAATAAATATATATAGATAATAATAATTAATTATATATATATATATATATTTAAGATATAGATATATAGATATATATATAATATATTTATTATATATATATATATATATATATATATATATATATATATTATATATAATATAAATATTATATTATATATATATATATATATATTATATATATATGATACTATATATATTATTATATAATAGATATAAAATATAATATTATAGATATTATTATATATATATTAATATATATATATTATAATTATATATTATAATATATATATATATTATATATATAATATAATATATATTATAATTATATTAATATATAATATATATATATAATATTATATATATATAATATATATATTTAAGTAATATAATATTAATATCAATAGTATATCTATATTATATATATAAATATATGATAGATCATAATATATATATCATAATTAAATTAAATATAATAAATTAATATACTTAAATATTAATATATATAATAAATATATATTTATATTATATAATAATATATATATTATATATATATACTTATATATATATAGTTAATATTATATAATATATATATTATATAATATATAAGATATATAATATATTAATATATTATATATTATTCATTACAGCGATTATATCAACATACTATAATCATTATCTATATGAATATAGATCCATACCTTCTATCGCCCCAAAACTTAGAGTATATATATATATATATATATGATATATATATATATATATTATAAATATAATATAATATAATAGGGGATATAATAATATATATAATATATATACGTATATAGCTAATATATAATAATATGCACTAGGAACTCATATAAAATAGTTAAGGTATGATAAAGATAATACGTATATATGATATCAACTACATAAAGTATCTCAATAAAAGAAAGTATATTATTCAGCCTCATATATTAGCCTATATCGTACGTACCCCCATATTTATACCCTTTTAGTAGATACATACACGCTATTTATAGTGCAATCATTAAAATCCATCCCACATTATAAGAGTCTCATCAAGGAGATACCGTACTAGTAGAATTAATCCACCTAGTAGATCATAAAACTACCTCATAAAGGGCATCTCTTCTCATAAATATTAAGGTCTAATTCCCATATTGGTCAGTTAAATAGTTGTTGGTGGACCACATAATACCTATATCTCACTACTTAACAATAACGCCGCCTATATATATATTCTATACATTACCTTAATTATATGCACCTAATTATTTCGATCCAGTTGTAATGCCTTGAAAAATCATCATCATAATATACCTATCTCCTATATCCTAATAGGTGATTGTATTATAATAGTCCTATAATATTTGATATACTATGATCTAAATGTTCACTTTATTCTCATAGTATATATATTGTTGATAATCGCTCGCTAAGACTGTATCGTAATTCCCTAAACACACTTTCTAACCTCATTAATTAAATCCACTTAAGACCAATCACGATCATTTATCTCATACTCTTATATATTACTCACTTATAGATGAGATTCAAATCAATATCTTCAATAGTGTACTTATCAATATTTAATATCTCCTTCATTTTATTCGCCATTATGGTTCTCATAATCCATCTAACATATAGCCCTTATATGCTAGCGCATTCCTGTCTTTAAGGTGTTTAAATATGCTGACACATTACCGAACACGCCCTACCGAAGATGGCCAGTAGTTTATAAATGGTTATATATACGGTAATAATCCACTGACTAATTAGGTAGATGACGGTATACCGCTTTATAGCGAAGACCAATATATTAAATACTACGATGATTTAACCATCAATAGATGACTAAACTACAACCTCTACTAATTTAAGACTCACTATATATATATTATTATATATATATATATATAGGTACGTGACCATTCTATAATGACTTTGAGTACTCAGAGTTAAATATATATATATTACGTATATATTATAATATGAATTACTCTAGATCTGATTTTGAAGTTGGCACCTCTCACCAATGTGAGTCTGAGGATGCACCGCAAACTTCTGTGACAGTAAGTTTTCTCTTTATTATGCGAGTTCCGATTGAAAAAGTTATATACAAAATGAGTATAATTGACCAGAAATGCTTTCGGTGTCGAGAGCTCGCTATTATCTTTCCTTTTTTGTTAATGGCGCACCAGATGTTTGTTCCATACTTCGTGTAAGAACTGAAATTCGAGATATGATCGCTGTTAGTTATTAATTATTGTGTGAAATATTAGGCATACAATGAGTTGGAGAAAGGAGTCAAATTAAGAATAACACATGTAACCTTTAAATTGGAATGATAAAGAAAGTATTGAAAATAAAGTTCAGCTTTATTGGAAGATAAGATAACGGAGGTATCAGAAACAATATTGTCGAGAAACAGGAAAAAGCCATTTTAATTGACATTACAACACAACCCTGCCAAATTCCTTCAACCAAATCTTCTCAATTAAACCATGGAAAACACTCTTATCAAGACATATCTCGCGAAATCTAGCACTAGTAAAAAGTCAAACTCATATTACCGAGGACAATGGTAAAAAAACAAGAAAAAAACAAAAAACAAAAAAAAAACGAAAAGTACGATACTTTGATAGCTACAAAAAAAAATTAATGAGGGGCAACCTCACTCTACTTGGCATTCGACGCGTACTAAAGCTGATTATATGCAAAACGTCCGTTATGTATTTTAACAAACTAAACGACATACACCAAGTAGACGCCCACATTTTTGACTCACCAGGCCAGTCCCGGAGTCTCTCGGCCTCTTGGTGGACGACGGGGGGACTTCGTCCACCTCTCCCCGTCTGTACGCGATCGGCTCGAGCCTCCTTAAATGAAAGGTACTGAGTCCCTATGGACCCTTCAATTTTAGGGGGCTCGCAGCCGATGGGGGACAGGAGGGACGAAACGACTTTACATGAAATGCACTTTTTAACGACAAGATTGAATATTATCTATAATTCGCTTTGTCTAGCCATCTCTAAGAGCTCTCGTAACTTCGCGTCAGCGTGTGCGTTTTTGTTTTGATATTAGTTGTAAACCAATTTCACCGGGTGAATAAACGCCATTATACGTGTCCTTGGCACGGATTCCAAATATGCGCGAGCTGGTTTGCTTTCGCATGTTTGATAGTGTCCATATAACCATATTGTCTAGTGGTATGTATAGTCGACAGCCCCTTGTTTTCTCGCGGAATTTACTGCCCTAAGTAAAAAAAAATATTATTAAAACTAAAAGCATACAGTTTAATAAAGTACCAAAATTCTCAAACCAACTATCTTTTTGTTAATCTCGCTCCCTTTACCATACTGTCTCTCTCCTCTCTCTCTCTCTCTCTCTCTCGTCGCTCTCTCCTCCTTCTCTCTCTCTCTCCTCTTATCTTCTCTCTCTTCTATCAACTTATTAATGACTCTCTCCCTTCTCTCTTACTTCACTGCCTCCATACTTCCATAAAAACTACTATAAATTAACAATTTGATTCTTCGTTGCTCTTCTCTTTTATCTCTAAATTCATTATTATATATTCGATTGCAAAATATGATTATAGTGATTACCAACAATACTAATCCTATAGTCTACCACATCTAAACACACCTTGTATTCTCATACATATATCATGATGTTTCTCATGTCACTGCTCGATAGCATTCTTTTTCGTAACCACATATATAATACCAGTCATATTATATAGCTATTTCCCTATATATATATTACAACATACATATCATAAATTAAATATTACCTACTCAAATACCCCTCTCTTTATATAATTCACAAGTACAGTACATTAACATCTTTTGAAAATTGAGACCCCCTTTTCTATCATTAACCTCACAAAATTTAAATATGAGACTGTGTTCATTGTCTTTTTTTAACATCCTCTTTCGTTTAATCTCCTTATGTCTTTATAAAACCATCTCTTATAAACGAAGCAATTTTAATTGATATTCACACTCATCAGCTCTAAAATTTTAAATCCTAGACTACTATGACAAATCACACAGCGGGTACCTATCTCAACCATTTCACATGAAAACAAAATCTATCATACTATATATAATATGAGTATTAAATCTTATATTTGTATAAATATGCTCTTAATATTGATTGCATACATTCCTGGAACTTTCCACTCTACCCTAATACTTTAGCTCTATATACTGACTAAGACCTTCATCCCCACAAAATTACTTGTTCAACATAACTTTCCCAATACTTATAATATATTACATTACTATTAGAGTAAAATCTCTTTCATAATTACTGCCGAATATGTTAATAGCTAATATGTCAGAATATATAAGTTTTATCTACTCACCACATCAATTGCAGTTTCATGTTACAAAAGCATACATTACCCATATTCAATTATATCTAATAAGCATCTTTCCAACTATTTTATATTCTCATTCTTAATCCATTTATTATCTCGGCTATAGTATCACTTATCTCAGATAATAGAGCTTTCCTTAATTACCCTGTAATATCGTCACATAATTCATCTACTCCTTCCTAAAATCATGTAATTCATTTACCTCTCTTTTCTCTCACATATGAACTTCTTAATATTAGTATATAATTTTCCTTTTCTCTTCTCATATATATATATATATTACAGTACATCTTCTTTTGTAAAACCTCTATATACATTATTTACTGTTTCAAGAAATAAATCAAGAGGGAAATTCATGTACAAATATTATTTAAATAAGCACTGAAATGTAAGAGGCCTCAGACGTTACCATCACACTAACTTAGCATTAAAATAATATGCTTTACTTTTATATATATATATACTCAGTACGACATAATAAATCCATAAGTCTACATAATATATATATATATACCGTACTTATCTTATTGTTATATAATACTGTTTTAGATATTATTATAATTATGTATTCATTTATTTCAATTAAACTATAACATATTTTCTATTCTTTAATTAATTATTCTTTATTGACTCGTTCCATGATATTTCTTTTCTCACACCTTCCCGATTGGCAATGCAGGGGTGTCCAATCGCAGCAATTGTGTTCGTCATAAATAAAAATCTGGACTCTTGTTCCTATTTCGCATTGTTTCAAGCGCGGACAGCTGAGAAATAGCTGAAAGCGAGTGGTTCCCAGCCCCAAAGCCGATGCGTAAATTATACCATCCTCGATATCATTCGTGACCCAACATAGCGTGCATCTCGAAACATCTCAACCAACCTTAGTACTCTATAAAAAATTCTAATCCCTAAAATATCAAAGTATATCGTAATAGTCTTGAGTTCCGACCATGACCTTATATCAAATCATTTCATTTGGTCGAAAACTTATATAATGCGTATATTACAGCCAGTCTCTCACACATACATTACACCTGTGTACAGAAACACCAACTATCATATATTTTGCATATACGATAAATCCCTATTCATATTTCATAAATAACCTTCAACGAATATTTGAAACAGAACTTCGGAGAATATATAAAAATTTTGCTATGTCTCTACTCTTCTTAGACATCCTTTAACTCACATTATACTTACAGATCACAGTAACACAAAATTCTCAAGAGAATCTGATATTAATTATATCATAATTATTTATGACTCAATAGTGTCACATCTCTCTGAATTATCATCTTACTTACCTTAACTAGACCTCTTTTGATAGTAAATTTGTTTTTATAACATCATTAATTCAATTTTATGTTAGCTCATATCAAGAGGAAATCTTACAGTTACTGTACAAAACCAGAAAAATACTCTTATAAACTCTTTCTCCTGCTATACAGCTCAGTCAATAAAATCGAAATTTATTTCAGCCTCTTTCTCCTAATGCTCTGCACTAGATCTTCTCTTTTTCTTCTGTTTCCTTCTTGCCCTTCTGATTTCCTCAACCTACGTCACCTAAATGCGTTTCTGACAGTCCGACACATGTCATAATATAACCCACCTGTTATATTATATATAATTATATATATAACTATATTATGCCTCATTTTATTTATTTGATTCACCTATAAATATACCATAACCATTTATATAATGTGATCTATAATACCCAAACTAACTAAATATTCAATCTGTAAGTAGCTCTCTACTCACCCCATCCAAAATACATTTCATTACTAAGATGTATATATATTCCGCCAGGAAAATAGACGCATCAGTTACCTTCTAAACATGTATATACTCCTCATTAATATATATATAAATTAGTATAAAATCCATATTTCACAAGTCACAAGATATACCATAAATACTATTATTACTCACTATATTTGAATGATACACTTTTATTTCTAATATTATATGTATATTAATTTTTAAGACCAATACATGATATAATATTTAAGTTTAAGTACTATTATACATCACTAATAAAACCGAAATAGTATCTAAACATATATAGTCTCTCTTACCACAGGTCTACTGCTAATCATGAAGATGTACAACGTTACCTTATATCTACTTCTCACACTACTATATCTCTAATCCTCTCCCATACACTAACTGCACATATATATCTTCTAACTCTCATCAACTACTTACTACATTTTTACTCAACTTATATATATATGTCCTATATTATTCTATATACATTATTATTATAATATTCTGAGTATAAGTAGTACACATATAGTGAAGTACTATAATATAAAATACATATCCACAAATTGCTATACCTTATCAGAAATAACTTAATATTTCGATTAATTCATCTTATAATTATACTCATTATCTTTATATGCTATACTACTCAATAATATTTAAGTTTGCCTTATACTATTAGTAACTAATTATATATTCATATTTTGTACACCTAAATAGCTAAGTAATTCATATACTAATTATTTATACAGGCTAGTAAAGACAGTAATTAGGAGTCTTCTCTCCTCTCTCTCTCTCTCTCTCTCTCCGTCCTCTCTCTCCTCGTATTTAATCTAACGACTTCTATTACTAGGTAATCTAGTGCAATATGTGACTAATTTTATTAGCTAAATTCCGTATATGGCTAAAGTATATAGATTAAATATAGCTATATAGTATATAAGTGGGCTATATATATTATATATATAAGTATAAAACATTCAATATATATACTAATACTATTCCTCTTTAGTAATGAGTGCGCTCATATTTTACTAGTAACTCAGTCTAGAATTAGTAATGAGTATACGTTGTTATATTAATATATATATAATTAGTGAGTCCTTTTTTACCGTTATACTATAAAAAGTACGTATATTACTACTCTAAATTAAATAATAAACTATAAAACTCAAAAAATCAAGAAATCCGAGTGATATAATATAATAAAACACTTTGTTATTGTTTATTATTTCGCCTTTATAGCATATCCTGTTGATTTTTACTGATATTAAAGAGTATAAATAAAGATGTCTAAAATGAAACTTATATTATAAATGAAAATAGTTACATCATATGCTCTATATAATATATATATATAAATTATCTAAATATATATATAACTAAATCGATATATATATATATTAATATATGTATATATATATATATATATATTATAATATAATATATAATGAGAATTATGATTGTAATATATATATATATTATATATATATATATATATATATATATATATTATATTAATCTATAATTATAATATAATACTAATATATAATATATATATTAATATATATAATATATTATATATAATATATATATATATAGATATATAATAATTAATATATATAGGTTATATATTATATATATAATATATATCTTTTTATAGGAATTCAATATTGAATTTATATAAAAAGCGCCTGGATGTTTAGTTAGTAGAACATTATTTCGTCAAACAAAGCGAGGGTCCCAGATCGTTACAAACTGGTGGGTGGGAGAATTGTGAGTTATTTCCTATTTGGGCGTTGGCTTCGTCCTGTCTCTGAACATTAATTGAGTACATCCCCATCCCAAAATTAGGACTTTGCAGGTGAACGGTGGTGTTATTTATTTTGTTAAAATTAAATATTATAATACTATTAATATATATTATAGTTAATATATAATTATATATATAAATAATGTATTATATTTAATATAGTTATATATATATATATATATATATATATATATATATATATATATATATTATATATATTATATATATCTATATATTATTAATGGCGGCAGGGCTAGCAACCCGGCCCTTTCCTTTTGCTTGAAATACTCTTGGGTCCAGCGTTGGGATTATGCGCTAGAAACAAGATTCCTCTGGAGAGCTCAGAAGAACCGTTTTGAGGCTTAAAGGAGAAGATTGCTTGTTCTACTGAAAGGGCAAAAACCCTACCTGAGTGTTTAACTTGAGACTGGCGTTCGAAACCATTGCGGCGAGAAATAGTTTTCTAGAGATGTTCTGGGGTTTAAAAGTTTCGGGCCAGAAGGAGAAGACGCGGGACCTACTGTGACAGGGCGAAAAGCTCTTCCTGGGAGTTGTTATAGATTATAGATTATATATATATATATATATATATATATATATATATATATATAAATTATATATTTATATATATATATATATAATATATATATATATATAATATATTATTATATATATATATATATATATATATATATATATATATATAATATAATAACTATATAATTACTATTATATATATATATATATATATATATAATATATATATATATATTATATATATACTAATATTATTTAATTATATATACAATAATATATAATAACATGATTATATATAATATATATATATTATAAATATATATAATTAATTAATATATTATGTAAAAGTAAATTATTAATTATATATATATTATAATATATAATATATATATAATATTGAATATATATATATATATATATATAATATATATATATAAGATATATAGTATAATGATTATATTAAGATATATATATTATAGTATAATATATATTAATATATATATTAATATATATATATATAATTATATATATATATATTATAGATATATAATATTATTGAAATGCTTAGAGTCACCAGTGAAATGTAATTTGTTAATTTGTTGTTTACTCGGTTTTCCTTTATAACCCTTTTGAAGAAGGTAGCGTTCCTTTTTGAAGGGTTTTCCTAGAATGGTGAAACAAGAGGATAAAAGGGTTGAAAGACACAAATAGTTTGGGTTTTTATATATAATAAATAAGCATGAATAAATATGGGTTTTCTTTATTAATCCTAACTACCTATTACTGATTATGTATATCAAAATCTTATAATTAAACCTATTACTAACTTATTACTAAGTATAATATATACTAAATACCGCATAGCAAGAAAATGTGAAATAAACAATATACAACAATATTTTTCAAATTATTTATAAATTTAGTTAACTGTGAATTTATATCGGACTGATACTTCCTTGGAAAAACCGTTGCCAGCTCTGATGTTAATTCCCAACAAAACATCCTTTATTTTTTTGATGATTCCGTGATTATTACGAACCAACTCTGACTTTGCTGGAGCAGTCAGTGGGTTGTATCCTTAAATGGGTACTAAGTCCACGAGTCAGCCTGACGAGTCAAAGAATCCCTGAGGTCCTGAACTTCGTGCGTCAATGAGAATGATTTTTCCAAAGTGACTCGTAACCTACGTACACCCTCTTGTTCAGTTTTAGCCAGTAACTCAATTTGTTGACTCGGTTATCCTTAGTGGCCGTAAAACCAGTCTCGGTCCCAGCCTTAGTCTCCAAATTTGGTTTCAGCCTTAGCCTCTAACTCTGGTTTCAGACTTAGCCTCTAACTCTGGTTTCAGCCTTAGCCTCTAATTATGGTCCCCTGTAATCATAAAAAATAACCGAGCATTAACTTATTGCCCAAAACTAACGGCACCAATAATAATAATAATAATAATAATAATAATAATAATAATAATAATAATAATAATAATAATAATAATAATAATAATAATAATAATAATAATAATAATAATAATGATGATACTACTACTAATAATAATAACAATAATAATAATAATAATAATAATAATAATAATAATAATAATAATAATAATAATAATAATAATAATAATAATAATAATCACCCACATGGACAAAATTATTTGCTGGTATGAAAAAAATTTAAATTATTCACCAGTTTTTCTAACTTCATCGGTTCAGTTATTCAATAATATATTTCGCGAAATAATGATAATAAAGTCTAACGTACCTAATATCCCTAAATATCAATAATAATAATCATTAACATAACGAAAATAGCAATAACGATAGCACCAAAAATACTAATAATAATAATAATAATAATATTAATAATAATAATAATAATAATAATAATAATAATAATAATAATAATAATAATAATAATAGTTTCCTTTTTTCTTTTTTTTAAATTATAATAATAATAATAATAATAATAATAATAATAATAATAATAATAATAATAATAATAATAATAATAATAATAATAATAATAATAATAATAATAATAATAATAATATTAACTTCCTTTTTAAACTATACCTTAAATCGTAATCAGTTAATTAAACTTGTGTGTGTGATTTTCTTTGTATGTCAATCTCATATACCCTAAGTATCCCTTTTGCAATTTCGTATGTGTTCACTAATCCACACACACACACACACACACACACACACACACACACATATATATATATATATATATATATATATATAGAGCATATATATATTATATTATTATTTTTATATATATACATTATATATATATATATTAATATGTATATATTTATATATATATATATATGTATATATTTAAATAGCAGCAGCATATATAGTAATATATATGCTAGGTATATATATATATATATATATATATATATATATAATATATATATTATAGTTATATATATATATATATATATATATATATAGCAGTGCAATTTAAAACGATATATTTATTATTGTTGCTATATATTGTTGCTATATATATATGTTATTATATATATATATTATATATATATATATATATATATATATATATATATATATATATATATATATATATATATATATATATATATATATATATATATATATATATATATATATATATATATTGTTTATAAAGTATATATATATAGTATATAGTATATATATATATATATATATATATATATATATATATATATATATATATATATATATATATATATATATATATATTCAACTACTTCTTAAATACATTTAGCTATCCGTTTCCGAATATGATTAACACTTATAGGTCACGTCATTAATTCGCATCTGTTATTTTACTCTTAACTTCCTATGTATCGTGATTATCCTAATATAATTCTCACTGCCCGTCTATCCCATAAATCCTATATATGAATTTACGATGCTCTTCCTAAGTCCTCACAACTTTAATAATTTCACTTAATTTGCAGGTATATAATTCCTAAAGATTTACACTTAACACTTTTTGGTATCCTAGTTTTACAAAATCTTGAACTTATTTAGTTTAACCGAATAGCACATCATTTTTATCAATCTTTTAAATTCTAACTTTTCGTAAATTTTATATACGTAATTTTTATTTTATATTTATTTATACTCACCAAGTTTGGGGCAAATATAATTCCTGCTTTATAAAGCTGATAAGGACACTAATTGTTGTCAAAATCCTCGTTCCTATTTTATACGGGAATTTTTAACACTTGTAACTTATTTCAAAAGCGACTGCTTGCCTGAGTCTTAGAAAATACAATGATTTTTCCTGCTCGGGAGCAATCGTCTGTTTCCTGAAATTGGGAGGTTTATTAAATTTATGACACTACTCCGATTCATGACACTACTCCCCCTTTCAAGATTGGGAATCCAATCTTAAAAAGAAGAAATGCCAACCCACAAAAAAACAGCAGGAGAGAGAGAGAAAAAAAGCAACAAAATAAACAAGAGAACTGATCTTACCTAGTTTCCAATGGATGCCCTTCTTTACTCAGCCCTTTTCTCATACTCCAATACCCTTTGTTGTACGTACGGAAGATCTGGAGCCGACCCCCTTGATCGTGTCATTGTTCGATGTCCAATCTCCAATCCTTGTCGGGTTCCTCCCTGTCCTTCCGATCTGTCATCCAACATCATCCGTTCTGGGTCCTCACCAACTTCTCTCAATTCTTCGTGAATAGACCTGGAATCATAAAAAGGGATATTCAAATTATTTTCTGCATAGTTATTTATCTCCATACCTTCATCATGTGCTAATGTTGTTATTCCTGAAACCTCCTCCTCTTCTTCATCATTGGCATCTGAAACAGTTATTCCTATAGTATAACTGCTATCAGGAAACCTTAGCTCTCTTTCAAATTTCTGTAAATCAAATTCCTCATCTGAATTTACGTCCTCTGGCGCTGAGTCTATCCAATCCAATAGCTCACTGGTATCTACAGGTGATGGCATAGGATCTGCCTCTGTCTGTGTTGCCTTATCCTCTCCTAAATACTCCGTTTGTACTCCTCCTGCTTCCCTTTTATGGCTTGGTTTGCCTATAGCCAACTGTAAGAGGTCCCATGTCTCCTTGGTTTTTGCCCTTTGCTTCCTCTTCCTTTTCACTCGCTTTGGAGGGGCACTGTATACCATATAAACTGGTAGTGCTTCTTCTTCATCCATAGTTTGTCTACTTGTAAATTCCTCTGCCTCTGGGTCCAATGTTGTACAACCTTGAGTATCCGGGCTAATTTCTGAAAGATGATTTATTTTGGGGGTTCGCTCCGACTCGTCCCGGGTGCTGACGGTGCTCCCTCGTTTCCCGAAATCGCCTGTATCTTCTTCTTTATCCATTCTTCTATTTCTTCTTTTAAGGGACAAGTTTCCCTCCAATGGCTTGTTTCTTCGTACAAGAAGCATTTTCTTTTGAAGGTTCTTCCATCATTTTGCCCTTGTCTGCCCATTTCCTCTTGGTCCTGTCTTCTGAAACTTTGTTCCTTTTGTCTAAACCCTCTTCTTGATCCACATTCCGTTTTCCGATGTTCATTGCTTCCACACCCTTAACACCATCCATTATATTTCCGACACTCTCTTTTAAAGTGTCCTAACCTGTTACACCAGTAGCACCTTTTTCCTTCACTATCATATCTCTTATTACTCTGCCTGGTATATTCCCCTGTGTTTGTATTTTGCTGGTATACCGGCCAACCATAGCGTACTTTATCCGCATATGTGCCCTTTCTGTTAGCTTCTTCATTCAATGTGGCCCATATTGGTATGCCCTCATCTTTGGATTCCTCTTCCTGGTCATCCAATTGATCCTCTTCTTGTGCCCAATTTAATATGTCTTTCCACCTTACTTTAGCGCTTTCCTTCTCACTTCCCATCCTTATTTTAAATCGTCTTGCCATGGTTTTTGGTAAACAATTCAAAAATTGTTTCTTTAATACCTGTTTATCTCTATCTTCCTCTTTAGTGGCTGCCTCATAAGTTGTTTGGATCCTTAAGGCAAACTCAGCCACTTTTTCATTTTTCCGCATTTCCATCCTCCAGAACTCTTTTTGCAAGTCTATCTGTTCACTCTCTTTTTCCTCTTTACACCAACTTTTCAGTCTTGCAACAATGGTGGTGTACTTAACCTTGGCTCTATAAATACTGTAATATGTCCTCAGTGCTAGAAATTCTAAGAAATTCCTCAACTCCACCGCTCAACGATTTTTATCTTTGCCCAACTGCTCCCTTGCATATCTCTCATAGTCTTCTATGAATGCCTCAAATTTTTGTACTTTTTCTTTTCCATATTTCAGAGGTTTCACAGCTTTAACATTAGCCCTCCTAAATGATTTCATCATTTCCACCATTTCACCGGCCAAAAGGATAAATATTCTACTTACTGCCTTATTGTATTCTACACCTGGCTCTTCCAATTCTACTAATCTTTTAAGCCATTTTTTCCTCCTTGATCCAGCTCACTCTCAGCTTCGGATTCCTCTTCTGCAGTAGAGCTTTCGTCAACGGTATATCTTCTTTCCGTTCTCCTTCTCCTTTCCTTATTCTTCCTCTTCAGCCTATTGCTGTCGTGCTCAATCACCACATCAAATGGATCACTTGTCACTTTA
>JABUQX010020609.1:0-15000 GCA_015478945.1 Trachelipus rathkii | reverse complement strand
TATATATATATATATATATATTATGGGATATGTTTATATTATTATTAGTTATATGGTCGTATGGTCACCACTTGATATGATATCCATATATATAGTTAAGTTATTTATATACATATATGGTTATGTATATATATATGTATATATATATATATATATATAAATAAATAATATATATATATATAATGAGTTCCAGTTCCTAAATGCAAGACCCTTAGAAGAAGAAGCCGTATTATTTCAACTAGATGAAGAGGCTATTATTGAATACACATTAGAAGATCTGGAAGAGGAAGATGAGTTGGAGGAGGACAATTTAGAAGTTCAAAATATGTATGATGATTATAACCACAGAAAATATACTCCATAAATTCAAGAAGATGGGAGTGACTCTGATGGTGAAATTTCTGATTGCTGAGAATATTTCTTTGAAAGATATTTAATAAACCGCGGAATCTATAAATCTCTTACTGATGTGTTCGTAGACTTAAACAAACAATTTGGATCAAGTCGTATATGTAAAGATTTAGTGTTTCTAGTTAATAAAATATTCAACGAAGACAAGGTGTTAATCACCTTAAAATCTCAAGCACAAGTAAACCTAAAAGATAGAAGTTTATTTATTTTCCGCACTTCAGACTGGTTTCGTAAATGTAATTGCCTACGTGATGACACAATATTGGGAATTAACGATATCAAAACGCCTCTGAATGAATTAATACGTTATATCCCCTCTATGGAAGAGTATAAAGATAAGATTGTTTCAAAAAGCAATACCGATGATTCATTACATATTGTGTGCGAACCCTCAAAGATGTTACACGACCCCGGTGTAGCATATGTTTATAGTAATATTGTGGAACCCCAGTATGTTGGAAACACTAAGGCTCAGTTACTGAGAGTGATACATTTTCCTAAAGATGACAGAGTTATAAGTTTCCCTAGTGTGCACTATATACCTCTGAATAATGCTCATTTTAAGACCGTAAGAGTGTATATAAGAGACGTAGAAGGTAAACCTTATCCATTCACAGTTGGGACAGCTGTATGTAAAGTACATATAAGCAGGAAGCTCCGTCAAATAATAATAATAATAATGAAAAGAGAAAGAGTCTTCAGGGGTTCAAGAATGCAGAGGGGATATGGTTTAGGTGGATTTTTTGCTTCATTGTTCCGACGTGCTATTCCTTTGTTTAAATCAGGAGGTAAATACCTCGCTAAAAAAGCAGCTAGAACAGGTATAGATACTTTCCAAGATATTATGGGCGGTGTCGACCCTCGAGCAGCTGTAAAACGTAGACTAGCCGATGCTTCTGATGAAATGTTAGATGATGTTAAACGGAAAATACGACGTAAGATGACTGGTCAAGGTGTAGGTCGCCGTAAAAAACTGTAAAGAGGAATAGGAAAGGGGCAATAAAGAAAAAGTGTATTGATGTGTTCGCCCTCTAATAACGATGATAAGTGGTAACCTTTTTATATAAATAATGACAACCTGTAACTATTTCGTATATAAGGAATGTTTAAACAATTCTCTCCTCTTTATATGTCAGACCACTGTACCAGCAAGATAAATTTCCTCCATCCCTCCAGTCCTGATTGATGTAAGAGTGAATTGGATCTCTTCTCAGTAAACCCTACACAGATCAGTGTGAGTGAATCCAATTTTATCAGTATTAACCCCGTTCACGCAATCACAAATACTGATGTGCCTCTCGAATTCAATATCCCCGGCACTTCTGATCAATATCTTGACCCTTCGAATGTGTTTTTATATCTGAAGACTAAGTTAGTAAACGAAGATGGTTCAGATCTCACAGGAACCGATCACATAGTATTCACCGAGACAAATTTCCTGTATACATGTTTTAATCAACTTAAGGTATTTTTAAATGAAACATCTCTAGGATCATCAGCTGCAAGTTACTCTTATCGAAGTTACATTGAAATTTTACTTAATTATTCTCAAGATGCGGAAGAGTCTCACCTGCAATCATGTGGATATTACAATTTAAATGATGTAGAGAAACATAGAACCGACGCATCTAAATCTAAAAATAATACGTACGAATATTATGGACGTGTAAACGGTGATATATTCTCTCAGGAAAGACTTATTCTACCTTCAGTGGACGCTCGCATCAGGTTAACTAGATCTACACCCCAATTTGCCCTTAATGTGCAAAGCAATGTTTTAGCCACAACTGCAGCTCCAAAACCTATCTTTAAATTACTGGATGCCTATCTTTATGTACGTAAAGTGAAATTATCTCCATTAAACATATGGAAATCGAGAAATCTCTTTTGAACGATACAGCAAAATATCCAATCAAGAGAATTGAGACTAAAATTTTTAATTTTACCCAAGGTTTATCGAGTATTAATAGACCTAACATCGTTAATGATAGCTTACCTCAGAAAGTAATAATAGGAATTGTAGAACACGATGCTTATTCTGGAAACTATGGAAAGTCTGCCTTTAAATTTACCCATTTCAGACTTAGAGGTATCAGTTTGCATGTGAATAGTCAACCATATGGTCGTGATTATGAGATGATATACGATGGCTCCCATTCTCAATGTTCGCGTCCTTTTTACGATTTATTTGCCAATACTGTATCTTGCGGCGATAACGGCACAGGTATCGATCTCAAGACTTATGCTGAAAACAGTAATTTATATGTGTACGATCTCACAGCTGATCTTTCAGCTTGTAATAGTTATCATCTCAATATCCTAAGAAAAGGAACATTAGGACTGAATCTCAAATTTGGACAAAGTTTAACGTCCTCAATCTCAGTTTTGGTGTATTTGGAACATCCTCAAATCATCGAGATTGACAGAGTTCGAAATATAATCTTGAATTATTAAACATGAATGAAGAAGAAATATTAAATGCCTTTAGATACGAAAGAAGATTTTTAGGTGTATTCGCCTGTAATGAACTTAGCTCTGTGAAATTGGACACCGATTCTGGACTTATCTTCAACACTTCTCCTCGGGATGTGTCGAGCAATGGACACTGGATAGTAGTGTATAAGAATAAAAATAATGTTGTATATTTCCTTGACTCTCTGCATTTAGATTTTATGTTTAGTAATCATTATGTAAAATCTTTTTTAAAATATAATAATGTTCAATATGTTAAGACCTTATGTTTTCCTATACAACCTATCAATTCTAATTTATGCGGTGTATACTGTATTTATTTCATTAAGTATGTTTTTTTATAATGTTTCTTAAATAAACTTGTAAATATATTTGATGCTAAAAATTTATATGTCAACGATTATGTAGTTTGCAAATATGTTATAAAAGCTTCAAAATAAAAACTTGTTTTCTTTTCCTGTTTTTATCCAAAGAACTTATTTATACTAAAGAAAAATATGACTTGAATCAATAGATCAGTAGATCAATAGATCAATAGATCATTAGATGGGTAGGAGGGGGTGGGGAGGGTTGTTTGATTTACTGATTCACTGATTTAGGGTATGTAAAACATAACAATTTTAATAAAAAATATAACTTGAATCAATAGATCAATATATCAATAGATCAATAGATCAATAGATCAATAGATCACAGATGGACAAAAGGGTAGCAGAATGGTGGTTTGATTTATTGATTTACTGCTTTAGGGTATGTAAAAACACAAATTTTTATGTTATAAACAGGAAAAGCAAAAAAAAAAAATTAGTAAAAACAAAAATAAATTTAAAAAAAAAAAAAAATAATAAAATTTATTAAAAGAAAACAGAACACGTTCGCGTTCTCGCGATGGTTTCATGCCGGATCGCGCCTGCATGTGCGTGGCGGCACGCACACGACCGTTTGACATCGGATCGTGCAAGCGAGCGCACCTGCGGCACGCGCACGCGCCGGTTTTGCGTCGGATCGCACCGGCAGGCGCGCACATGCGTCGGTCCGGGGCCTGCGCTCACATCCCGCATCGCCCTGAGGGATCTTCAAACACCCATAGTCAAGATCTACATCCTTATAAACATATATTTTAACACCAATATTGTATTATTATACAAATATTTACTATCCCAGCACCGCACCGGAACCAGCACCGGTGCCGGTGCTAACTCAAACTCTATAGATTCAGACTCCTTTCTCCTTCTTCTATACACTATCCAAATTTCAGCCTTCTACGATCAATTTAATTTTTAGGGGGCAGCGTCCCCCTTACGGGGGGACGCAGGGGTACGTAATCTCGTCTACGACGAGATTACGTCATCAGGCTCGAATAGGAATCATTAGGCCTAACCAAACTCATTCATTCGAATTCCTCAAAAGGGCGTAGCGACATATTTCACCTACGCTCTCGGGGGAAGGTACCCCTATATACATACTAGAGACTTGAAATTTCGCGTATAACGAGCTTAACACATACATAGAACATGTACCGAGTTTGAAAGCGATACCTCTAATACTTTTTTGAGAAATCGCTGCGATCTCTCAAAGTGTTCTGACACCACTTCCGTCTATTGCTATTTTTGGACGATCTGTGCTGTGATGCCATTTCAACTTCCATAAATCCCATTCTGCTTTTCTAATTCTTCTATTAGGCCTTCGAGATCTTCCTTGCAAAATGTTACACAATCTTTTATTTTCTCATATGGCATATTAAACCTGTTCGTTATTACAAATTGCAAGGAAGAAATAATTTATTTAAGATTTTAAAACCTTTCTCCTAATGCTGATATTAAATCATCCAAAAATGGTATAAAAATGAATGCTCGATAATAAGTCTGGGTCGAAAGTAGGAATGTTGGGTCTGTATTTTTGGAACTTGTTAATTCTTGGTACAGTAAATTCACTATCCAGCTCTGATACGCTTACACATTCTTCAAAAATCTGCTGAAATTCTAAATGTTGCATTTTCTCTGATTGCTTCAAGTTTACTTTGAACTAAAGGACTTACGAGATTTGTTCCTGACAGCGACGAATTATATAAAATTAATTTAACCTCTGCACTTTATATTATTAACAGATGTGATACTTAAAAAGTTTTAGTCAAATTTTTTTGAGAGGCCATGGCCCCCTGGCCCCCCTAGATACGCCACTGTATACAGTATATATAAATATAAATAAATATATATATATATATATATATATATATATATATATATATATATATATATATTAAACAAATATATATATATATATATATATATATATATATATATATATATATATATATATATATATATATGTGTTTTTATATGTTAGATATATATATATATAGGTTAGTATAAAAAGATAAGATATATATATATATATATATATATATATATATATATATATATATATATATATATATATATATATATATATATATATATATATATATATATATATATATTACTCGTCAAATTTAACGCACCACTAGTTCATATGATGTTAGCAGTTTACAGGAAGGACCAGAACGCTGTGTAACTTTATTATGTAAATAACATAATATCCGGGACACAGAATACAGCATTGTAATAGTGTTGGGGGTGCATAGGGTCCTCCATCGCTATAATTAAGGTAAATGACAAATCACGTAGCTCCAACTGTAGCGATTTTGGGAAGGTTGTGGCGGGGGAATGTTGAGTACGTGGTACATTCAGGTGCGAATTTAACCGCTATAACCATGGAAAGGATTGCGCGTCGACTAACACTTGATGAGCGCGTAGAGATTACCACCCTCCTTGCCGAGAGGTAAGGGTACCGTAAGCTCGCTCAACGGTTTGGTGTGGCACAAAGAAACAGCGCGGGGGTCGTGCAGTGCTACCATGACACCCAGGAGCATGCAAGGTTGCGAGGCCAGTGAAGGTCACGAGCCAAAACTGGCGTTGAAGACCGTTTTCCGCGTATGCGGACCATAAGAGACGGCCATGAAGCAGCAAGGCACCTTCTAATACAGCTGCAGGAGGCACATGGGAGCCGTGTAAGTGATAATACAATATGAAGACGTCTTGCGGAATATAATTTGTGGCCACGAAATCTGGGCATAGGGCCACGACACACCAGAGAGCATCTACGGGCGCTACTAACATTTGCCCGGGAACACGTACATTGGACCGTCCGCGATTGGACGAATGTGCTGTTTGCGAAAGAGTTCAGAGTTGGTCTCAACACTTCCGATCGGCGTTTCAGAGTCTATCGACGACCTAATGAAAGGTAAGTGCAATATAGTATGCGAGAGGTATTGCATTTTAGAGATGGATCTCTCATGGTCTGGGGAGGCATTTCTTTAACGTGTCGTACAGAGTTGCACGTCCTAGATGGCGGTTCCCTAACCTCCGCACGGTACATCGCAGATATCCTTGACCCGTATGTCGTGTCATATGCCCCCTACATCTGTGGCTGATTCGTTCTAGTGTATGACAACGCAAGATCACATAAGGCCATATGTGTAACTGAATACCTAATGACAGTGTAAATCAGGACATTGGATTGATCAGCAAACAGTTCGACCTAAATTCAATTGAACGTTGTGGGACATGTTGAAACTGCGGTTGCGACAGCTGCGACCACCGCCAGAAACCTTTCAGCCGCTGAGGCAGGCGGTGGGCGCATATGGGATCGGATTTCCGTGGAGGACATTCGGCACTTCATTGAGAGCCTGCCACGACGGTGACAAGCTGACATCTATGCCAGAGGTGGACAAAAACGTTACTGAGTAACAACATCCACACAAAGACCCTTCACCGCGATAACGTCCCACATTAAAGAAACGCATCAGTCACATACAGAACCCATTCACGAGCTCTCAGGGGATTCCTTGGGCTTTTAGACAATTTTACCACTATATAATGTGTTCCCGATGCTATGTTATTTGCATAATAAAGTTACACAGCGTTCTGGTCTTTTCTGTAACCTGTTAAAGTCATATAAGCTAGTAGTGCGTTAATTTTGAAGAGTAATATATATATATATATATATATATATATATATATATATATATATATATATATATATATATATATATATATATATATATATATAAATATATATATATATATATATATATATATATATATATATATATATATATATATATATTAATATATATATATATATATATATATATATATATATATATATATATATATATATATATCGATAAAATAACTCCTTGAGTGATTCTTCACTTACCAGGATTAGATCCCGGGCCCTCGCGAACGGTATGCCAAGCGTGCTACCACTCGACCACGACAAGCTAAAAAGATACGCGACTTAAACCTATGAAAGAGTGCTCTGTTCAATAGGAATCACTCAAGGAGTTATTTTATCTATACAAATTGAACTGCGATTTAATAGTATTTATATATATATATATATATATATATATATATATATATATATATATATATATATGTATATATATATATATATTTATATATATATATATATATATATATATATATATATATATATATATATATATATATATATATATATATATATATATATATATACAGTGGCGTATCCAGAAATTTTTTTCGGGGGGGGCCAAACAAAAATCGTTCTTTATATATATATATATATATATATATAAAGTGGAAGGACAAAATATTAAATTTCTAAGAAAAAATAGAAATAATATATATATATAAAGATATATTTATATATGCATATATATTTATATATATATATATATATATTATTATTGTTATTTTATTATATATATATATTATTATTATTACATATATATATATCTAAATAGAGAAATATATTATATATATATATATATATATTTATATATATTATTATATATATATATATATATATAAAGATATATATATATATATATATATATATATATATATATATATATATATATATATATATATATATATATATATAAATATAAATATATGGCTAAACTAAAGAAGTTACCCATGATATCTTGAAAACTAAGATAGGTACAAGAAAACTTGATAACATATATGGAATCAACGTATGAAATCTGTATGGAAAATGCAAAAAATTTTACTTTTTTTTATTTTTTTTTTTTTCCAAACTACGATAGGTAGAAGAAAACTAATAACATATATGAAATCAGCGTATAAAATTCTTTTAGGGGGCTCGAGCCGACGGTGGGACAGAGGGGGGGACGTTTTCCATACCCCGTAGGGGAGCTGCGGAGGAACCCTCGCGATACCCAAATACCAAAGAGTGGGGGTTCCGGAGACCCTCCCCGGAGGGGGGAAATAGTCCTACCCCGTCGTCCCCCGGGGCCGAGAGAGCCCGACTCTTTGCATCTTTGCGGTTTACCCTGGGGTATTCTTTTAGTTAAAAAAAAATCTTTTTTAATACATATTTCATACGCTGATTCTAAATATGTCATTAGTTTTCTTGTACCTATCGTAGTTTTGGAATATAAAAAAATGAAATAAAAAAAAAAGGAAATTTTTTTTTTTTGCATTTTCCATACAAATTTCATACGTTGATTCCATATATGTTATCAGTTTTCTTGTAAATTTTCTTGTAAATTACCTAAATTGTTAACTTTAATCGCCGGGCATGAGAGTGAGGAAAATCCGAGATAACATCTTCAGTTTTTATGTCAATATTTCGGATGTATGTAGAGGAGGGCAAGTCCAGTAAGTCTTTCATCTCCATAGTATTTCTCAAGTAGCTTTTCAGAAGTCTTTAATGTTGAAAAGCTTCTTTCTACTGAAGCAGTAGACACGGGTAAAATTGCCAGTATTTTCAACAAGAGGTAAATAGTTGGAAATTGTGACTGCGAACAAGAAACTAGTCCGTCTATTGCTGTTTTTGGACGATCTGTGTTGTGATGCCATTTCAACTTCCATAAATCCCATTCTGCTTTTACTAAATCTTCTATTAGGATTTCGAGGTCTTCCTTGTAAAATGTTACACAATCTTTTATCTTCTTATATGGCATATTACACCTGTTCTGTATGACAAATTGCAAGGAAGAGATAATTTCTTTTTGATTTAAAAGGCTCTCTCCTAATGCTGACATTAAATCATCCAAAAATAGTATAAAAATGGATGTACAATAATAGGTTGTGGGGCGGAAGTAGGAAGTTTGAGTCTGTATTTTTGGAACTTGTTAATTCCTGGTATAGCAATTTCAATACCCAGCTCTGATACGCTTACACATTCTTCAAAAATCTGCTGAAATTCAAATGTTGCATTTTATCTGATGGCTTCAAGTTTAGTTTTAACTAAAGGACTTACGATTCAGATGCCCTTACACATTCTTCAAAAATCTGCTGAAATTCTAATGTTGTATTTTATATGATGGATACTCAAAATTTTTAGTGTCTAGAAAATTTTTAGATACTGTATATATATATATTATATATATATATATATATATATATATATATATATATATATATATATATATATATATATATATATAGCGAGATATATATATATTTATAAATATAAATATATGTATATATATATATATATATATATATATATATATATATATATATATATATATATATATATATATATATATATATATATATATATATATATATATATATATATATATATATATATATATATATATATATATATATATATATATATATATATATATAAGTATATAGATAGATGAGTTCATTAATCAATTAAACATAGAATTAAATCCCTCACCCCCTCGGGTACACTAATTAATAAGATGGAAGGTGTATTAAATAGATTTTGATGTTATTCTTTTATTAACATTCTTTTATTATAGTTTGATCGCAGATCATAATAGATAATTTTTATTTTGTATAATAAATAAGGATTGGGCCACAGACCCTTCGACCACATTTTCGTGAGTAATCAAATCCAATTTTTATACATTTCATTTTAGAACAGTTTGCAAAGTGGGGCATATAATAGAATGCCATGTTCTTTACTAGATCTCTTTCACCGTTCTTTCTAATTTTTATCTTATTATTTTACTGGTGAGATCAACTTAGCGTATCAAATGACACTTAAAAAAGATCTTATTATAAGAACATTAATTATAGTATAACACCTTTAATTTTATTACAAAAATAATATATTTTAGCGTGCCAGGGACAATGCCCCGAGCGCGCCTAGCGGCTCTAATGTCGTTGGCCGAACTAACGTCTTCCCTCGTTTTGGCGTCAGATATTGCCGGTCAGGGAAAAGACTCTTATTGGCTGCCTTAAGATTTTAAATAATATACAAAAAGGAATAAAAATAGTTATGTGTAATCTTATAATATGTAAGTAGTGATGCTACGTTTTGGCCGCCAATTTTACCGTACATACTAATAGCTTTACAATTACAATACAGATTATAATAGCATTGTTTTATCTCGTACTAGGCTACTAGCCTTAGTACATATGGTGCATCCCAGGTTAAGGAAGAACACTCAGCCTTTAATTCTAAAAACATACATTTTTTTAAAAAATTTTAAAGTTGACATAAATATTCCGTAGAATTTATTTCATTTTTAGATACACTCCAGTTCTTTTTTTTTTTTTTTTTTTTTTGTTTGTTTGTTTAACAGCCTAGATCGCCTGCCTTTAGACCAGCAAGATCACCATTATGTACCGAAATCGTTACATAGTATAAAATATATAAAGGTTATATGTCAGGGCAACCTTGTAGAAATCCTGTTGTAAAAGCCGAAGGAATTGTTTCTTTCTTTATTTTTGTATAGTATCAAGGTCACCGAGGTGCCTCGGTACCGAAATGCCTGGGATAGGGTCAGTTAGAAAATGTAGATCAGAGAGCCAACATCTTGACGCTCTCTCGGTCATAAAATTGATATTGTAATGGTAATTAAATTGAAAGAATTTTAAAAGCAATTAAATTTTGAACAGTGAAATATCTTAATGTTTGTTCATGTAAAATAGTCATTAGACATAATTAATAAAGAAATAAATAAAGGAACGTTTCACTATTCCAAAACTATTTTATTATTTGCTATATCAAGGTGATCTCTTAAATAGGGCCAATTAATCATTATAGAGATCAGTCTTTGTACATATATATATATATATATATATATATATATATATATATATATATATATATATATATATATATATATATATATATATATATATATATATATATATATATATATATATATATATATATATCAGAGATGGGCGCGCAAATTTTAAACTTTAGAGCAGTGGTCTCCAAAGTGGGGTACGCAGAGTGATACTTGGGGGTACGCCAAAGAAGTAGCCTCACGATCACTTGCGAGTGTATGATCTTGTATCAAGTGAGTGCGATATATATATATATATATATATATATATATATATATATATATATATATATATATATATATATATATATATATATATATATATATATTAACTCACTGGCAAATTTAATGCATCACCCTTAAATATAATTTAAACACTTTCATATTGGGAAATGTAGGGCTAGGGTTTGGTTTTATTTGGTTCATACCTAACTCGGGAGTGTTGCACAGGGTTATAAATGTATAAACCGTATGTAACGACAGTGTGTAGGGAATTAAATGGCATAATAAAGAAAACAAAAATATGGATATGATGATTTTATTAATCAACAACAATATTCTACAAATTGCAATGTGAAATGCAGCATAAAGGTGTCTAATAATGGGTTGTACCCCCTCTGGCCCTTCCAACTTCCTCCAAGCGATTTGGCATTGATGAAATGATCTTGGAGATGGCCTCCTGCGGGATATTGTCAAAGTGTTTGCAAGCTCCCTGACTGTGGACGTAGCATGTTCACGGGCTCGAACACGCCTACCAAACAAATTTCAAACATGTTAATGGGATGCATGTTCGGGCTCCTCGCAGAAATGGTGGCCAGAAGTCTGATCCCTACCTGTTGTAGGTATCGTTGGACAACTTGTGCAGTGTGCTGTGTGGCGTTGTCATGGAGTAACAAAAAATGGACGCCAATGAAGGACGCGAAAGGCACTATATACTCTTGGAGGATGTCTTCCGCATACCTTTTAGCCGTTAGCGTTCCTCTGCTCACGATATGCAATGCCGTGCGAGCACCCAAATAAATGCCCACATCATCACAGAGTAACCTCCAAAAGGAATCCTTGGGGAGATATTACAAGCAGAAAAGTGCTCACCTGCACGTCTCCAAATTCGCTGACGTCCATCTGGTCCATGTAGTATGAACCTCGACTCATCTGTGAGTGTCCAATCTCCATACGCTTGTGAAAAATGAAATCACAACCAAAGCTTCCTGATTAGGAGAGGGCCAATGTCAGACATTGTAAAAGTACTCCACGCTCATTCTGTCGTCTTCTCACTGTACGCTTGGAAATGGGCACATGTCTGACCTCACGGAGCCTGTGCTGTAGCTGTACGCTTGTTTGGAAACGATCACGAAGCACTGCCAGATGGAGGAATCTGTCATCTCTCTCGGACGTCGCCCTCGGGCGACCCTAACCATGTCGTCTACGGTTGCTGCCGGTCTCTCCAAACCGACAAAGGATTCGACTGACTGTCAATTGGTTTACCCCAAGTTGCTGAGCCACCTGTCTCTGAGAATGGCCTGCTTCCGACAGTGTGATAACTCCTATGGCACGTTCCTCTTCTCTGACGATGTCTTTCCATTGTGACAGTCTTTGTCAAGCTACGACTTACAGCATAGGGTTTGTTTCGTTAGTTGGTTGGTGTCTTGCCATCTTGTTCTCCTATGAACGTACTTTCGGGATTTCGTAATTTGGTTGGTTGTCTTTATTATGCCATTTAGTTCCATACACGGTGTAGTTACATATGGTATACACTCCGAAGTTAGGTATGACCCAAATAAAACCAAACCCTAGCTCTACATTTCCAAAAATGAAAGAGTTTACATTATATTTACGGGTGATGCATTAAATTTGTCCGCGAGTTTATATATATATATATATATATATATATATATATATATATATATATATATATATATATATATATTATATATATATATATATTATTATATTATTATATATTTATATACATATATATTTATATTATTAATATATATATTATTATTATTATATATATATATATATATATATATATATATATTATATATATATATATATATATATATTATTATATATATATTATATATATCTATTATTATTCTTAGATTACATATATATTTAGACACTATTAGTCATATTATTATATATTATTATAAATATATCTACATCAGTAATATTATAATATATATATATTAGTATTATATGTATATATTACTATTATTATATATAAATATTGTATATATATTACATACATCAATATATATATATATATTATATATATATATATATATATATATATATATATATATATATATATATATATATTATTATTTTATATATTTATGTATATATATATATAAATATCGTTAGTTTCTATATATATTTATTTTCAAAGCATGGCTTTAAAAAAAAAAAAAAAAAACCATTGGTTTTTTTAAAAAAAAAAAAAAAAAAATGTTATTTTTGGGTTTTTATGCTATTTTAATGGTTTTAATGTGGTTTTTATTTGTAAAGGCAAAAATTACTACTGGAAACTGTTATACATATGTGCTAACACATATTTTAAAATTCCTTAATAAATTATAAAGAAAAGTTTATTCAAATTAACCTATAACGATATACAAATGAATTCTTATTTACCTTTATATTTGAATACTTGAATGTTATATATATATATATATATATATATATATATATATATATATATATATATATATATATATATATATATATATATATATATATATATATATATATATATATATATATATATATATATATATATATATAGAGAGAGAGAGAGAGAGAGAGAGAGAGAGAGAGAGAGAGAGAGAGGATTCATCATTAAAAGTCGAAACTGAAATTATCATTAAGAATTTTATACAAAAAAACTAATTTCCCTGCTTTAGCTGTTTCCAACCTATTTCTAATGTTGCTGTGCACAAGTCCAAAAGTTGAAAATACCCTTTCAACATTAGCAGTTGATGAAGTTGCTGACAATATACTTATTATTTTATATATGACCTTCTCATCTAATTTTTCTTTGAGAGATCTGTACTAAGATGAAGGAGTCACTGCTGACAACAGAGACTCATCAAATAGGTAACTTTTATGAAATGGAAGAGAATTTGCTCTTAATTTTATTCCATAAATTCCACTGCTTTTGAATACACCTGGAAATACTGTGGTCTGATATCTTAGGTTAAAAATATATGCCAATAAGTGAGCTTCTGTTACTGCCTGATGATACCTCCTTTTTACTTTTGCTATAAATCTTGTATGTTGAGTGGTGGATTAAGCTGTTCTAGCTCCATATTCATATTTTTCCAAATATAAACATCATCACTTAGTTTACAGTCATTGCCTTCTAGCTTGGTTGATGCTGTGGCCACACACTCTACAAATGAGTTTTATTATAATCTTTTGAAATGTGGCATCGATGGGTAGAAAATGAAATCCTCAAGAGCTCGAAACAAGAATCATGTTTTAAACATGTTAAATTTACAAATATATATACCGTATATATATATATATATATATATATATATATAAATATATATATATATATATATATATATATATATATATATATATATATATATATATATATATATATATATATATATATATCATTCTTTTCAATAATAAAATCAGCAGAAAATTTTTTATTGCCTTTCAGTTACTCTTCGATTGAAAAATTGAGAAAACCATATCAACATGCTAAAGAAAACCATTAATAAATATATTTAATATTTTATGCATGGTTTTTTTTATGGTTTAAACCATTGGTTTTTTTTATGTGGTTTAAACCATGGTTTAAACCAATGGTTTAAACCAAATGGTTTAAACCATCCCACCTATATATATATGCGGTATATATATATATATATATATATATATATATATATATATATAGATGTATTGAAGTTATGCACGAAAAACGCGAAAGCGTTTCAATGATAAATGCGAAAACGCAACACCCAATTGATTGAACGAAGCACAAC
>JABUQX010020608.1:32500-34544 GCA_015478945.1 Trachelipus rathkii | reverse complement strand
ACCTGATCCCGGAGATTCCAATTTTCAATTGCCTCAACTACTGCATTAGCCATATTGAGACTGGTTGCACTGCCCAACTTTGCGACATGTAGTAACTGCGTTGTATTCTTCCCAGATATCAGGATCGGGAGTCGATCTATATGTTCTTTGGAAGTTAGATCCTTCATCAGTTTACCATCCCAGTGAACTATTAGTGGAGTTTCTGACTTGAATTCATCTTTCAGGTGAGAAGCAATTTGTTGTCTATGCTTCATTCTTTGGCGACGAATTGAAGACCGATTGATGTTTAATAAGTTCTCATCATGACCCAAAGAGCTTGCAGCTTCCATTAAAACATATGTAGCTGCGCGATCGGTTAGTTTAGTTCTGTCTAAAGTTGCTGCTAAGGAGGGAGTGATAACATTGGTTCTAGCTCTCTTTACTTTTTTCTTTGTGGAGGTGTTTGCCCACCAACGGCTCCATGGACATTCTCATCTTTTTGGTTGGAATTACAATCATCACTGGTGGAAGAGGAACTACTTGTTGACTCTAGTTGAACAACAGCAGATGAAGTAGCTATATCATCTTTAACACGCTGAAGCTGTTGTAAGGTTCGCTCTTGTCTTTCAGTTTTTCTAACCTCTTTTCTCGCCAGAGCTCTGTCTATATTACCCATTCTTCCTCTTCTACCTGGCTCTCGTTGGGCAATTAAAAAGGCTTTATCTTCTTCATTTGTCATCCGCATTAATGCATCTGCATGAGCAACGTCAAAAAGATTCTCTATTTGATTTTTGAATGCATCCTCTCGTGCTATTTGCCTAGGAGAACGACGAGTTTTCCCTTTTTTCACTAGTTCGTAATCTTTATATAGCTTTTCCATTTTTGTAATGATAGTATCTTTTCTCATCTTTGGAATTCTGGCCATGTCCCAGAATTGCTCGACCATTTCAGTAACTTTGGTTGTTACATTTCGGATAGTAGTCTTCTTTTGCTGAAGTAAGTATAAAACTACACCAATAGCTTCTCCATTAGAGGGAAGCTTTGAACCTAAAAGCTCAGGTTGAGGCGAAACGAGAAAATCTTTGCGCCTATTTGATGCCATCTTAAATAACCCTATTTTCAAATTTATTTTATGTTTAAACTTTTAAATATTTATCAAGTATTTTACTAGTTAATGTTATCTGAAATGCAAAAAAATGAAATAAAATAATAATAATAATAATAATAATAATAATAATAATAATAATAATAATAATAATAATAATAATAATAATAATAATAAAGCATATAGAAAATTAAAATGAAAATGTAAACACTTCTGCCTTTGTAGACGCACACCTTAACAATGCTGTCATCAGATAGTGTTAAAAATCGGAATAGCGCATTGCCCTATTTTATCGGACACAAAGTATAGATACGTGCAATTACTAATCTCTGTGTGCTGCACCATAAACAACAACGTAAGCAATTGTCACTAAACGTTACAAGAAACGTCTGGGAATCGGTGTGTGCTGCACCATAAACAACAACGTAAGCAATTGTCACTAAACGTTACAAGAAACGTCCGGGGAGCGTTAACAGTCAAATTTCAATGTCCTTGTGCAAGATGTTCTAATATTCAAAATTCAAAAATATTTTGCATAGAGAGTTTTTTCCTATAATGTAACAAATTCCCCAACATGGAGCTAAGAATTTCAAACTTTTGATTTTAAGGCCACGCCTATATATATATATATATTATATATATATAATATATATAATATAATAATATAATATATATATATATATATATATATAATATATATATATATAATATATATATATATTGGTTTAGTGATTGGTTAGTATTAATATCTTAATAGCCGAGTGAGGCAGGGTTGTGTTATGTCTCCGTGGTTATTCAATGTGTATATGATGGGGTTATGAAAGAATCGAAGGTGGGCGTGACAGGAAATTTTGTTAGAATGAGGAGAATTGGAGAGGGTGGAGGGTGCCCTACCTATTGTATGCGGATGATTTGGTTCTGTGTTGCGAATCTGGAAGAGACTTTGAGAGGATTGGTGGA
>JABUQX010020608.1:10000-30000 GCA_015478945.1 Trachelipus rathkii | reverse complement strand
TTGTGACGTATGGTCCATTGAGGGAAAACGTTGATGAGAGTACGATTTTTTGGGGATAATCTGAATGATGTTTGGAGGGGTGAGTAGGAGCTTCAGATTGATAGTTTTGGGGGACCTGATGGTTGGTAGGTTTGATCAAAACAAGGGATGGTTATACAGCGTGGGTTTGCGCGGTGGCGGGAGAAATGAGAATTGCGTAGGAAGGTGATTGATCCTTCTGTGAAGAGAGGAGGTATGCTGTTGTAAGTATACTTCTTTAAACACAAGAGTATCCATAAGTATACCTAGAGTTGGTGTAGGAGAGATGGTATCGAAGTGAAAAGTATGATTGATTTAGTGTGGGTGAAGAGGAGATGTTGAATATGTGTTGGATGTTAAATCCGTTAGGGGTTTAGGAATGGGATTATCGGATCATAATGTTGTTTTATATGTAAAATTAAGTTAGTGTGGGCTTGGATGGAGACGGAAGGTGATACGAAAGGAAGGTAGGTAAAATTAAGATGAGAATTAAGTGTGCAAGATAATAAGGTAAGTATGTAAGAGCTCTCGCTAGTAAAACGTTTGAATGTGAACAAGTTGATACTGAGCAAATCTGGGGGCAAATGAAGGAAACAATTGTTAGTAGTGCAAAGGAAGTGTGTGGATGTGCTAAAGTAGGAAGTAAGAATGTTAACAGCGAATGGTGGAATGAAGAGGTGATGAAAGCGGTTAAAGGTTAAAAAGAAGCGTGGTTGAATGTACTAAAAGCAAATGATGAAGATTCAAAAAGAAAGATGCTTGGAATTATCTAAGGAGGAAAAAAGAATACTAAAAGGTGTATACGTACGGAGAAAACAAGAGGTAAATGAAAACAGTTTGGAAGGAGGAAGAATTGAGGACATACCAAGGAACAGGAAGCTGTTCTGGAAGGAAGAATGAAAGGTTAAGATCGAGAATAAGGGAATCTGCATTAGAATATGAATAGGCGATGGTGCTTTTGTAATGAATTGAAAGGATGTGAGGGAGTTGGAAAGAACACTTCGAAAATCTGCACAATATTAACAGTAATGATGAGGTGTTTGTGAATGTGTGTGTGTGTTTTTGATGGTGCAAGAAGGAATAGGTTATTTTGGGGATGAGGTTATTAGTTAGGAGGAGGTAATGGTAATGGGTAGAGTGAGAAAAGTTGAAGAATGGTAAAATCTGCAGGTATAGATGAAATTACATGTGAAATGGTCAGGAATGGAGGCAGGCGAGATGCGTGATTTGACTTGGATTGGAAGTTGTGTATAAAGCGTTTATGGAGGGTATAGTTCCTAAAAATTGGAGGAGAGCAGTATAGTACCCTTATATAACGGTAAGAGAGACATGGGGAACTGCAGAAACTATTAGGGGAATAAGTTTTATTGAGTGTTGTATTGAAGGTATATGCTGGTATTTTGGTCGATAGAGTGCGGTCGAGTGACTGAGGACTGATTGGTGAAGAAACCAAGGTGCGTTTAGGAGTGGTGAGGATGTGTGATCAAATCTTTACATTGAAAACAAATGATTGAGAAAATGAGCGAGAAGAAGAATAAAATTGTATTTTAGGTTTTTATGGATTTGCAAAAGGGGCGTATGATAGAGTTAATAGGAAAGCCTCTATGGGCAGGTGTTAGTGATATATGGTGTTGGTGTAGGCTTCTGAATGGAATCAAAGTATGTTATTACGATAGTGAAGCGTGTGTAAGAATTAAATGCGTGTCAATTGGTGATTGGTTTAGGATTAATAGTGGAGTGAGTAAGACAGGGTTGTGTTAGGTCTCCTTGGTTATTCAATTTTGTATATGGATGGGGTTTATGAAAGAATTTGAGGTGGGGATGGCAGGAAATTGTTAGAATGGTGGAGAATGAAGTTGAGTGGAGGGTGCCGGCCTACCTATTATATGCGGATGATTTTGTTCTGGTGTGGCGAATCTGAGAGAGAGTTTGAGAGGAATGATAGAGAGATTTGGCAGGGTTGGTTGAAAGCGAGGGGTTTGAAAGTAAACGTGATAAGAGTAAGGTTATGGTTTCTGTGAGTGCAGGACACTCCTTCCAGTTGAGTTGTTAGAATGGTAGCAGCGTAGAACAAGTGTGCTGAGTTTAAAATATTAGGGTAATATTGTTGGATGAGAAGCGGAACGGACGATGCAGAGTGTAGTAGGAAAGTTGTGTAATGGCAGGAAGGTGGCGGTGCAAATTAAATCGTTGGTGAATGCAAAGGGGACTTAAGTCTTGAGTGTGCTAGGGTCTTACATGAGGGTATGTTGTACCTGTGTTATTGTATTGTAGTGAGACTATTGTCTGGAATAAGAAGTATAAGATCTAAAGTTCAATGTGTTCAGATGGACAATCTTAGGGGTGTGCTAGTTGTGAGAAGAATGATTAAAGCAGAGGAATGAACGTATTAAGAGTGGTGTGGTGTGAAGAAAGGGGTAAATGAGGAATAAATGAAAGTACGTTGAGATGCTTTGGTTCATGTGGAAAGGATGAATGATTAGTAGTGTTGCGTTAAGCGGATTGTATAGTGGTGAGTGATGGTTGGGAACCGGACGGCTGGGAGACCGAAGAGAAAGGGGATTGAGTCGGGTAAACGAATGCTTGAAGGAGAGAAATGTGAGTTGGCAGAGGCGAGAATAAAGTGTGCATGATTAGGAGAGAAATGCGGGTTTTGTATGGGGGCGATGGTTGTGCCCACCTGGGCCAGGGGGATGAACCCTTACATTGACGATTTACCATAGTGAGGGTCCGTCGCGGTTCCCATGATGCTCTAGGGTGGATTTTCTGTCTGTGACGAGCTCTCACTAATTAATGCGTACAGAGGGGGCGGTAAGGCTGGGGCTTTCTTTCGACGTTGTCATGTTCTCCTTACTGCTTTTCTTTTCCGATGCTTGTACAGCACCTTACCCCCAATCTTGGGGCAAAGAGGAAGGTAAGAAGAAAGAAGAAAGAAGATTATATACATATATATATATATACATATATATATATATATATATATATATATATATATATATTATATTATATTAATATATATAATATATATATATTATAATATATATATATATATATATATATATTATAATATAATATATGTTTAGAAGAAAGATATATATATTATATATATATATATATATATATATTTTTTTTTTTTTTTTTTAAATGAAAATTAAATGTTCATCTGAAATTTTTTTTTTCTGCAAGGACCAAAAATTTAATACTTTAAAAGATGTTTATAATTGCGTTTCTTATTTATTTATTTTGTAATGTATACATAAATCAATAAAAAAAAAATTACGTTTTTTTTTTCTTTACAGTAAACCATTTTTTTCCTTTAACAATTTTTTTTGTATTATTATGATGATGATGATGTCAGGTTTTTGAATGTCATGCAAAGGGCCTGATTGAATTCAAATTTTATTAATTTCTTCACCTCCTTGGCCAATGCGACCTTTCTTTAAAACCTTTAGGCTCTTCACCTTTTCTTTACATATACAGGGTGTACTGGAAAGGTTTGAACAATTTTAACAGTAGTAGTACTGACATCTGTGAAGAATGTTCATGAATAAGTATTAGCATGCACTATTCAAAAGCAAAATCATTTAGTTCATAGCAACAGAATAGGTTATAAAGTTCCAGTGCATTATGTGAGTAGGCCTGTCGGATAACTTTGGAGATAAACTTTTGCAAAGGATAAGGTTAATTTTTGTGTGAAAAGTTTGGCAATGTACTGTACCTTTTTACAAGGTGTCCGTGAAGATTGTTGCATAATAAATGGACACTAAAAAAACTGAGTAAAATCATAGCCGCATTTAGTCATGTCTTTACGCGTTACTTTTCCCGCATGATCCCAATTCGCACGCACATAGAAAACCTTGAAAGGATGGTTCCCGATCAGACATCAATTTAACATCTCTCCTAATAGCCATGCAGTCGAAGAAGAAGAAAAGCCTCCACTTCCAACTTTAATGGGAGAAAAAGGAAAAAACGCTTCCCAAGACTATTCGAATGGTCTCCAGCGGCTTTAGAGATGTAGGGGAAACCAAATGAGTAAACACCTCCCACAATCTAATTTTCGCTGATATAGATGGTATAAAAGTAGAGGAGCAATGCTTGGAAGCAGCCATTTTAGTGCCTGCCATAACGCCTGTCATATTTAGCCTCTTCAAAAACACTAACTGGGAGGCAGCCCGAAATTTGTTGCTTTCAAGTGAGAGAGGTGCCATCAAGGATGAGCCCATTAGGATAGAAAACGTCTTTAACAAATTATTTTCAATTAAATGAACAAGATTCTTCGCTTGCAGTAAAGGGGCACTGGGCTTAGTCGCATTATGCAACGGTAGTATTAACATAGGCCGTTATAAATTTTATCCAAAGATTTGTTTTGATGTTGGACAAGATATATTTTTGTATTTCTCTAATTTTAAATATTTTTTAACTCAATGTAATCTTTGCAAATGGGAACTAACCCTAGTTTTAAATTTAGGTAAAATAAACTCCATCAGTCTTTTTATAATTTCCCGTTCATGACGAGAAGAACATTTAGCGATTGGCATTCTTCATTTCCTGCCATAGCAGATAAATGAAAAACAATGACTATAAATTTTAATCTTTAACAAATAATTGAAAACTTCAAATTTATGATCAATGTTTCTCCAAGTATCAAGGAAACCTCACTAAGCTTGTTGACATGTATTGATGTCTGATGCGTTTTGAGATTCTGAAAGTACTTAGCCAGTAATCCTGGGACCGCCAATTCCCAACAAAGCAATGGTTTAAAAAAAAAAATTGGTACAAAAGTTCAAATCTCTATGACCTGTATATTTGGGATATATAAGTAGCGTTCCCCAACGTACCTCATGAGACGTCAGAAATAACAAAACCGCATGTTTTCTGATAATACAAGTTTTCCAGGAATGCACCCATATTGCTATTGAGCACATTGTAGGTATACCGGGGGGGGGGGGAAAAGGCCCGGTTTAGGTGTTAGGACCCTTGAGAATTTTTCCGGGAAAAAAAAAATTTTATCAACGAGGAATGATTTCTCACCGGAATTTATAAGTAAATTAAAATACATGAAAATTCGAACAGCGTTTTCCCCGACGGCTGGAGCAAGTGTGAAAATTAATTTGATATATTAAAGTTAATTTTTTCTAACTCTAAAATATAAAAAAAATAAAAAAATTTTAAACATACGTCGCTGTGGTAGCCTTGGCTTGATAAGGGTGAACGATAGATAACTTTCCTCTATTATAAAATGTAAAATAAGATATAAATAGAGAAAAATCACTTTGCTCTAACCCTTATTTTAGCTACGGAAATATGGGCCTATCAAAGAAATAAAATAATTAAAATTCTCCAATTTTAAGTATATGTCTAGTATATATTATAGGCTAATGGCGACAACAAGGAAAGTCGAATAGAATAGAGATTTTACCTTCGAGACAGCAAACTTCACAAATCATATCAACCTATCATTAAATATAAATAAAAATATAAACTGTGACAGCAACACTTAATGTAATAAATGTTGACATAAGAAAAATCGGGCATAAAATCCGTCTATAAGAATTGGCTTTTCGTATTACAGAAAAATACTATATTATAAAAGAAATATTGCACTTGTTTAATATTTATAGCAATTAATTTTCTAAATATACTAACACTTTTATTTTTAAATTAAATAACCATAACTCATTGAACACCTTCCCGTGATTTTTCAAAGAATAAAAAATAAAGATACACCGGAATGCATAAAATGAAGCACGAAAAAAAGGAGGTATATAAAAAAATTCATTGGAGAAGAAGAGCGCACGTAAAAACGGTTCACTGAGGAAAGCGCTGAACGAGAGTGAATGCACTAGCGAATGCACAAGATGGTCTGAGAAAGTTTTTAAGTGGAGTCTGGTAATTTTAACGCCAATGGAAGTTAACCGAAAAGTAGTTCAGAAAGGCTATTGTATTTGAGTACGGATTTATGTAAAGAGAATAGATTAACAAGAACTTTAAAGCAAAAAGCAACATATAAGTACGTCGGCAAGGACGGGACAAAAAGAACAAGTCAGAACACGGCTTGCTCTCGCAATATATATATATATATATATATATATATATATTATAATATATATATATATATATATATATATATATTTATATATATATATATAATATATAATATATTATATATATATATATAATATATATATATATATATATTTATATATATATATATATATTGAAGTCTGTGAGACCAATGAAGTCGTTTAATGATGTCTCTTGGGAAGAGCTTCTTGCGTTAAAATAATACTATTATATTGATCCGATACTTTAGTAAACAGAGTTTTATAGGTGATATATCGCATGGATTGAGATCTACTTCGACACCATAGTAAATTAATTGCTCAGAGTTTATATAATGTATTAATACATGAAAACTAACACCGTATTACTAATCAGTATGTTTTATTTCTGTTGGGCGCTACTCTGTTCGGTCATCCTGTGCCACCTGTGCCGCCTGTACCGTACTTCTCAAGCTTCTGCAGGTGCGGACCAACTGCACGTAAGAGTACATAGTGATTGAAGCCTTCTCAGTGACCTTAATGTGTGCACACTTAGCTCTCACCTCAGCTACACGCTACTACCCGACGTCCTTCCAGGTCCGGAGAGCGAAGTGTGCTCGCGGCATTGTCACTGAGGGAAGTTCTGTGGCGTCTGGTGGAGGAGGGCTGCAACCACCGACGAATCCTAAGCAGCTTCCGGGAAGAAACGTCACTTTATCGAGACCGCATTTCAACTCAACATCTAACAATAATCTATTGAAGGGGTTATTCAAGATGCAGAATTTAACCCCTTCAATATATATATATATATAATATATATATATATATATATAATATATATATATTAATATATATATATATATATATATATATATATATATATATATATAATATATATATATACTAATGTATATGTTGTATAATATATAATATATATATATATATATATTATATATTGCACAGGATGACCGAACAGAGTAGCGCCCAGTAGAAGAAACTTGATTTGATGGTTGTTTGGTTGATCGAATGGCTGGTCGGTTGACCAGTTTGCTTGTTGGTCGATCGGTTGATCAAGTGGCTGGTCGGTTGACCAGTGTGGGAGATAAGCAGTTGATTGATGTAACGCTCGTTGAACGATTGTGGTAAAACAAACTCTTCAGGAAGAAGCACTCTGGCGAGTGTCAACCATCACGATCTTACCACGGTGAACAACTTTGGGGAGCAGATGGGGCTTACTGTTGCTGGAGTTCGTTGTGACACTCCAGGGTCACCAATTTGAAGGGGTTATGTTCTGGTCTTGAATAACCACCTTCAATTGAAGAATATTAATAGATGTTGAAGAGAGTGAGCGTTGTCACGATAAAGTGGCGTTTCTTCCCGGAGGCTGCTTAGGAGTCTTCAGTGGTGCTAGCAGCCTCCTGCACCAGACGCCACAATATATATATATTTATTATATATATATTATATATATATAATATATATATTATTGAAGTTCTGATGGTGGTTGCTGTCAGAAACTTCTTGCAGAAGGTTAACAATCAGGAGGTTCTTAAACAAGGGAGCAAGTTGAGGTGCTTACAGGTTGAAAGTTAAGGCAAGCTGAGCCTGAAACCCCAGTGTCCTGGGTAATAATAAAAAATAATAAATAATATGCTAATACAGAATATAATGATATATAAATAATGATAGTAATAAATAAATAAAAGTTACTTTAACAAAAACAATTAGGGCCTACATTGGCCTACTTAAATTTACAAGTGTTATATACAAAAGGAAATTTGGGCGTAGGTTCGTTACTAGGAAAGCCCCTGAGAAAGAAATAGGCCTTGGTTTATATCTGATCCAAGGCTTGCTACCGTGAGAATAAACTAGCTAATATGGATGGTAAAATATAATATAAAAATTGACACGGTATAATCACTTTCACTGCTGGGCCTTCCTAGTGGACCTACTTGATAACGATAATATTTACATAATATTCAAAATAATTTCATATTTCTCACCAATGGCACTTACCACGTTATAAAAGTCAATAAACTTGGCTTTAATAAGCCTAATTACGCTGGTTAAGCGAAAATAATGCAGAGCGTCATGAACAGCGTTATCGTAAAGAAAAAAATGGCGCTAGAATGAAAATGCTAGAGGCACGTCAGTCGTAATCATAATTTTTAATTTGCCATGGTGAGAAAATGAGAGTGCGGTCACATATTACGTTTTGCAATTTAATATTTGCGCGGTATTTGGACTTAACCTGACTTCGTCACCACAGGTACTCCCCTGCAGTGCTAAAGGCACGATACCTTAATCCAAATAGCGCGCCGGCCATCGAATATGCCTACCTCTGCTCGATTGTCTAGTAGGAGCTTGGGATGGAGTCTGGACAGGATTTCCAGATTGTGAGCGGGTGATCGGGCGAGTCGGAACATCTGCATGTGTCGTAAGAGTAGCCCGAGGTGGAGCTGGAGGTAAAGAATCCTGAGCCGGAGTGGAGGGAGGCAAGGATGACGATGACCGTGCGGGTGGAGTCTGAGCCGGTCGTATTGGTGCTGTTGCCTGAAGAGGATCAGGAAAAGGGAGAGGAGGAGGAGGAGAAGGAGGAGGAAGAGATGCAGGAGGAGAGATAGGAACGTTAAAAGAACGAGTTGAAGGAGGAGAAATTGAAACAAAAGGTAAAGCGTCAGGGTCGAGAACAGGAAGAGGATTTGCCTCGAAGAAAGCAGGCTTAAGGCGGTCGATTGAAACGACTTCTGTGCGTGTGGGACGCTGTATCGTGAAGAATTTCTCCTTCCTAAGTATCACTGGAAAAGGTCCGTCGTACTTAGGTTGGAGAGCGGTGCGGTGGGAGTCATGTCGAACAAAGACATGAGTGCAGGAAGAAAGGTCCTTAGGGATATAGGAATGCACCTTGTGTGAACGAGAAGGAGTTGGTCTCCACGACGAAGCACAGCGCCTCAAGCGGGTAAGATAAGCAAGCGGGTCGGCTGTAGAAGGAGGAGAAGACTGTGAAAAGAAGTCACCAGGAAGACGAAGAGGAGAACCATACACTAAATCAGCAGCCGAACAGTGCAGATCCTCTTTAACTGCGGAGCGAATGCCAAGCATTACAAAAGGGAGAGCGTCAGTCCAATTTTCCGGATTGGGCTGAGCCAGAAGAGAAGCCTTTAGCTGACGGTGGAAACGTTCAACAATGCCGTTCGCTTTTGGGTTAAAAGAAGTCGTGTGAATCTTCTCCGAACCAAGAAGATTCATCAAATCTCTCCATAAGAAGGATTCAAAAGGTCTACCTTGGTCCGTTGTGACAGAAAGCGGCACACCAAAGCGCGAAATCCAATGAGCTAAGAAAGCTTTTGCTATGGATTCCGCGTTGGCGACAGAGAGAGGGATAGCCTCGGTCCAACGTGTGAACCGATCTATACACGTAAGAATGTATTTCTTACCGCGGGAGGGAGCAGAAGGTCCACCGATGTCCGATGTGGTACACGTCAATCGAGCACGAGAGGGGGTAAGAAAAGTGCTAGCGGGGGACTTGGTGTGACGGTGGATCTTAGAACGCTGGCAGGAAAGACAAGTGCGACACCAAGTTGCTACGTCGGCATTCAAATCAGGCCACACAAATCGGGCAGCAACCAGTTTGCGTGAAGCCTCAATGCCAGGGTGGGAAAGCGAGTGAAGATTGAGGAAAACAGCCTTACGGAACGATGCAGGTACGAAAGGACGAGGAGATCCCTGAGAGACATCGCACAGAAGTTTCTTCTCTATCCCAGGGAGTTGGAGCCACTCCAGCTTGAGAGAAGAATCTTGTGGAAGTGCAGGATCCTCAGTAGTCTGGCACGTTGCCATAGCGTTGTAGTCGATGTTGGGTAAGGCTGAAATCGCGTCGATTTCAATGCGGGAGAGAGCGTCAGCAGTGAAGTTGTCGACACCTGAAATATGTCTGACATCAGTGGTGAACTGCGAGACATACTCAAGGTGACGAGCTTCTCGAGGAGAGTGCCGTTCGTTTCTGGAGACCATAGCGAAGGTAAGTGGTTTGTGATCAGTGAGTATGTGGAACTCACGACCCTCCAGAAAGTAGCGGAAATGACGGACGGCGAGATACATCGCAAGTAACTCCCTCCCGAAAGCACTGTAGCGAGTCTCAGGAGGTTGCAACTTGCGAGAGAAAAAGGCGAGAGGAGACCACACTCCGTTCAGGTGCTGCTGGAGAACACCTCCGACAGCAAAATCGGAGGCATCTACCTGAACTCTGGTCGGAGCTGAGTCCTGGGGGTGAACTAAGAGTGTGGCAGAAGCGAGTGCTTCTTTGGAAGCTTCAAAAGCAGCAGTAGCTTCGTCAGACCAGTCCACTTTTGTAGAACTGCCTCGGTGCTTGGGGCGGATGAGAGCGGTGAGGGGTCGAAGAATATCAGCGCCCGATTTGAGAAAACGATGATAGAAGTTAAGCATGCCGAGGTACTGACGAAGCTGCTTCTGAGAGACAGGCCTAGGGAAGGTGCGAATGGCCTCCACGCGCTCTGCAAGAGGACAAATGCCATCCGCTGAAACAGTGTGTCCTAGAAAGGTAAGAGAGGAGGCACCGAAAACACACTTTGCCGGGCTGAGACGCATGCCACATTCATCCAACCTGGCAAAGACGGCACGTAGATGTTGCTCATGCTCGGCAGGAGAAGAGGAAGCTATGAGGAGGTCATCGAGATAAGCAAAAGCGAAAGGGAGACCTCTAAGAACGTCATCGATGAACCTCTGGAACGTCTGAGCTGCGCCCCGCAAACCAAACGGCATTCTGGTATACTCAAAGAGGCCAAAAGGGGTGATGATGGCCGTTTTCGGTATGTCCTCTACTGCTACTGGGATCTGGTGGTACGCCCTGACAAGATCCAAATGTGAAAAGATGGTCTTACCGGCCAGATTCGAGGTGAAAGACTGGATGTGCGGGACCGGGTAGCGATCTGGTATTGTGCAAGAGTTCAGAGCCCTAAAATCTCCCACAGGCCTCCAATCAGAAGCACCTTTAGGGACCATGTGGAGGGGGAGGACCATGAACTTTTGGAAGGGCGGACGATACCAAGTTCGAGCATGTGCTCAAACTCCGCCTTGGCTGCCTTGAGCTTGTCAGGAGGCAGACGCCGAGCACGAGCGAAGGTGGGAGAGCCCGTAGTCTCTATATGGTGGCGCACAGAATGTTGAACAGGAAAGGAAGAAGAACAGGGGTTCAACAGCGCCGGAAAATCCTTCTGCAGGATTGTGAAGAAGGGGGAGGCACCAGAAGAAGGAGCAACCGCAGAGATGCCTTTAAGAGCAGAAGAAACTACGGTACCTGCAGAAGACAGAGACGTACAACCGTCAACCAATCTCCTGTTTCTTAGATCGACCATAAGGTCGAAATGTGACAGAAAATCAGCTCCCAAAATGGGTTGGGTCACATCAGCAACCACGAATACCCAGGGGAATTGACGGCGGAGAGAGAGGTCTAAGGTGCACAAACGCTCACCATAGACAGGGATGGTACTACCATTTGCAGCGTAAAGAGCCCGGTCAGGAAGAGGAACAGCGGACTTCTGGGTAGCATCTCGAGGAAGAAGCGAATACGACGCACCGGTGTCAATCAGGAAAAACAGGTTTGTAGACCTGTCGAAAAGGCGCAGGACATCCTGAGACGAGGAAGGCGGAGAGGAAGAACAAACGGAGGGGTGGCCAGCTGGATCCACCGCCTTTATAGATTGCTGGCGAAGAGGTTTCCCGAAAAAGTGCAGGGTTGGTTGCACTTATTCGCCTTCAGGCCAAACCGGTGGTGGTAAAAACAATATCCGTTAGGATATTGCGTAGGGCCTGGGGTGGGAGAACGGTCAGAGGAGTGGGTGCGGGAAGGTAAATCCTTTGGGGACCGTAGCATAGCAGAGATGTCCTTCAGCACCGCCTTGACATCAGCCATGCCTTGTTCCAGGGATGTAAGACGGGCCTCAACTCTAGAAAACGGAGAGGAACATGGATCGTTAGAGGCGTCGTAAATAGAGCAGGGATACGAGGTATGAGATGGGTACGCCGAGTAAGAAGGAGCAGCGGAAGAGGGAACTGAAGAGACTGCAGAGGTGGGAGGAGAATCTGTTCCAACCATGACGAGAGCAGTAGAAGAAAGTAAGAGAAAAGAAATTGTGAAGAGAGGAAGATAGAGGAAAAGAAAAAGGAAGAAGAGGAAACAACAGCACTAATACAAAAAAGTTAAAAAAATTATAAAAAAAAAGATGGCAGTCAAAATGTAACAATTAACTATCTTGTCTCGCGGTTTGAAAAAGATTCTGTTTCTGGTTTGAAAACTATTCTGTTTTCGGCTTGAAAACTATTCTGTTTCCTGCTTGAAAATTATTCTGTTTTCGGCATGAACTAATCTGTTTCCGGTGTGAAAAAACTGCAAATAGTGATAAGAGTAACAAAAATAAAAATAAAATATCAAAACAAACAATATAAAATAAAGAAAAAATTTGAGAGTAAAAATAGTTAATAATAATAATAATAATAATAATAATAATAATAATAATAATAATAATAATAATAATAATAATAATAATAATAATAATAATAATAATAATAATAATAATAATAAAAATAAAAATTTTAGAGCTCTGTCCTTTAACCGTAGAACAGAGGATTAGCTGTGGACGCCGAGGTTCCAACAGACACGAAAAGCTTGAGAGGCTTGAGATTCTGGGAAGGCTGGGGTGTTGGGGGCCTACTTCTACAGGTAGGCTCTTGCTCACTCCAGGAAGTTACCACTGAAGTTCTGATGGTGGTTGCTGTCAGAAACTTCTTGCAGAAGGTTAACAATCAGGAGGTTCTTAAACAAGGGAGCAAGTTGGAGTATATATTTGAGGTGCTTACAGAATGAAAGTTGAGCCTGAAACCCCAGTGTCCTGGGTAATTGTTGAATAATATTGTTTATTCTATGAAAAAATATATTTTATATATTTTGTTTTGGCTACTTTGCCAGTAGAAAGAATTCTGGCAACATGGCCATATTTTAATAATGTCTCATAGTCTTGTTTATTTACTGTTTACAAATATAGAAAGCGTGAATCTCGATGTATAAACACGCATGTGTATTATAGGGTTAAGTTTCTAGTAAAATATCCATTTTATTCTAGTGTTTCATTATTCATATGTAGGTTGTTACCAGTAGATACGATCTACTTTAACATGGTAGCTGAGAGTAGTTTGTAACAAGCCTAATTTGAATGTGAAACAAAATGGAAAGTAGGCCTAGGTCAGCCCTATAATAGAATTAGGAAATAGGCCTAGATAAACCCTATAATAGAACTAAGAAATAGGCCTAGATAAACTCTAAAATAGAATTAGAATTAGAAAGCCTATTATATAGTTAAATATGGATTTCTCAATGCTGAAAATTGATTCACTACAAGGTAAGGCAAACTGGGAAGATTGGAAGCATCTTATGCAAATAAGGCTAAGTGGTATACCAGATGCAATAGAAGCAATCAATGGTAAATTAGAAAAGCCACAAGAACCCAGTACCACAGCAACAGTTGAAGAGAAAAATGCATACAAAAAGAAATTAGACAAATTCAACAAAACTCAATCAGATGTAATGTTTTTGTTGGTTTCAACCTCAAGCCAAAATATTAGAAGTCAAATAAGGAATCTTTTGAAGCCAGATGAAGTATGGAAGGAACTACACAATCTTTTTGCAGGAGTTGAAGAAAACAAAGTTTACGATGTTTGTTCACAGTTTTTTTTCTTACAAATGGAATGAGAAATTAGACATGGCTGGAAATTTATCTTCAATAAGACAGCTCTGGGGTAATCTTCAGGAAGAAATTGTCAAAATTCAAGAGAAGAATGAAGGTACATTGCCAGAGATATTTCTCATATGTAAGATTTTTGAAATTTTGCCAAAGGATTATTCAAATTTCCAAACTACATGGCTCATGATTCATAGTAATAGAAAAGAAAGAAGTATAGATAATTTGGTAACTTGGCTTTGCACAGAAGCAAATAAGTTGGCATCAAAGGTTAAGTCAGAAAATCAAGAAGCGTTAACAATAAGAGGAAACTACAGAGAAAATAGTACCAAAGAAAAAATGAAGAAATTTCCTTGTAATTACTGCCATTTAAAAGGTCACTGGATCAAAAATTGAGTAGAAAATGGATGCTGGAAGACCAGAAAGAAAAATAAAGCCAGAAAGAAATGCAAATTTTGAAAAAGAAAATTCAAAAGCTAAAACTGAAGTTAATGCTTTTATGTTAGCGGTAGATGAACAAGTTTTTATTTCCGAAGAAAATGATAAAGAAAATTGGTATTTTGATAATGGCGCTACAAAACATATAACAAATGTGAAAAGTTATTTTAAAACTTTTAATGAATTTGAGCATTCAGTCAAGGTAAAATCAGCAAATGGTCAGGAAGCAAATGTGTTAGGATATGGAACAATTGAAGTAGAATCAGTTGTAGATGGAAAAATATCTCAATTATTTTTGAATGATGTTTGGTATGTTCCTGATATTAAGAAAAATTTATTTTCAGTATTGGCAGCTCATGATAAGCATCCAAATAGTGAATTTATATCTGAACCAAGTGTATGTAGTTTTATGGTAGACAAAAAATCCTATTTTAATGGCTATCGTAAACTAAAGGAAGGGCTATTCAAAGTTGCAATGAAAGCTAAAATCTCCCATATACCAGAAATAAATGCACTTGAAGAAAAGGATCTATTACAGTTATATCATGAAAGAATGGGACACCAGGATAGAAGACACATAAGAAATCTGATCAAAAGAGAACTAAATATTGAAACTCACCTTGATAACAGAAATTGTACAGGATGTATAAATGGAAAAATGCATCGTCAGAATTTTGGAAAAAGACCAAATAGTACTAAACAAGGAGAATTGTTATTTGCAGATGTTTGTGGACCATTTCAAGTATTATCAAACTCAGGTTATAAATATTTTGTATGTTTCAAAGATGATTTCTCAAAAATGAGATTTGTATATTTTATTAAAGAAAAATCAGAAGTTGTAGAAAAATTGGAGCAAGTACTTGAAGAAGCAAAAGTACAAGGACATCCAATCAGAGAATTTTTAAGTGATAATGGCTTAGAATTTAATAATAAGTTAGTTAAAAAACTTTTACATAAATTTGGTGTAAGACAAAGGTCCACAAGATACTCCACAACAAAATAGAGTGGAAAAAGAAAATAGAACGCTAGTTGAAGCGGCTAGATCACTCATGTATTCGAAAGTAAAATTTCCACAGAAGTGTTGGGCAGAATTAATTAACACAGCAGCATATATAATAAATAGAACTGGAAAATCCACAGTTGATGGGAAAACGCCTTTTGAAATCTGGTATGATAGAAAGCCCAGAATCAAGCATCTACGTGTAATCGGAACAGCATGCAGTGGGTGGATTCCAGATCAGAAAAGAAGAAAGTTAGACCCAAAAGCAAAATCAGGTGTGTTAATTGGTTATGATGGAGATGAAAGCTACAGAATATATGATCAAGCAAATAATTTTGTGTTTAGATGCAGAGATGTAGTATTTGAAAGAGAAGAACTTTCAACTTCAATATCAGATGAGATAGAATCAGAAAAAGAAAATAAAAAGAAAGAATCAAATAGAGAAAATACAGAAATTGATAACAGTACATCTATAATTAGGTTAAACTCATCACATACAGAAATAGAATCTGATATAGAAACAGAATCTGATACAGAAATAGAATCTGATACAGAAATAGAATCTGATACAGAAATAGAATCTGATTCAGAAATAGAAGAACAAGATAGAATAGTAAGCACAAAACAATTAAGAGACAGATCAGTAATTAAAAAGCCATCAAGGTTTGATGACTACAGTACTTATCTATTATTAGAAGATATGGAAGAACCTGAAAATTATAAAGAAGCTATGCAGAGTAAGCATAAGAAAAAATGGGTTAATTCAATGAAAAATGAAATGAAATCATTGAAAGAAAATCAAACCTGGGAACTAGTTGAATTACCACCAGGAAGAAAACCAATTGAAAACAAATGGATTTATAAAATTAAAATGAATCCAGATGGTACAGTTGACAAATATAAAGCAAGATTAGTTGCAAAAGGGTATAGTCAGCATAAAGGAATTGACTATGAGCAAACATTCAGTCCAGTAGCAAATAAGAGTACTGTAAGGACTTTAATAAGTGTAGCAACTAAAGAAAATATGTCCTTAATACAATTTGATGTTTCAACAGCATTTCTTTATGGAAATTTATCAGAAGAAATATATATGAAACAACCCAAAGGTTTTGAAGATGGAACAGACAAAGTATGCAAATTAAAACGCAGTTTGTATGGGCTTAAGCAAGCACCAAGATGCTGGAATGAAAGACTTGGAAACTTTCTTTCAAAACTTAATTTTGGTAAAAGTACAGCTGATCCTTGTCTTTACATAAGAAATCAGAATGGACATAAAATCATACTTGCATTATATGTTGATGATGGACTAGTTGCATCAACAAGTCAAGCAGAATTGCAGAAATTTTTAGAAGAATTAAAAAAGGAATTCAAAATAACATATAAATCTGCAACATATTTTTTAGGAATTGAAATTGAATCAAGAAATGATGGTTCAAAGAAAATTAGTCAGTCATGTTATACTAAAAGAATACTAAAGGAATTTGGTATGGAAAATTGCAATGCAGTGTCAACACCCATTTTAAAGGATAATGTTACACATGACATTGAAGCCAGGGAGAGTTTCCCTTACAGATCAGCAATAGGAGCTCTTCTATATCTTGCAACAGCAACAAGACCAGATATTGCATTTGCTGTTAATTATCTTGCCAGAAGTGTAGAAAATCCATCAATAGAAGATGTTACAAAAGTTAAAAGAGTGTTCAGATACTTGAAGGGTACACAAGAGAAGGGTATTATTTATAAATGTGATTCTGAACAAGATCATCTGGAAGGGTACAGTGATGCAGATCATGCTGGGGACTTAAGAACAGGGCATTCAACAACTGGAATTGTTTGTTTATATGCTGGAGGAGCAATTTCATGGAGTAGTCAAAAGCAAAGTTCAGTTGCTATTTCAACAACAGAAGCTGAAATTATGGCAGCAAGTGAAGCAACAAAAGAAATTGTGTGGCTTCATCAACTTTTGGAAGAAATTACAGAAGTCTTCAAGAAACCTACTCTTTGGATTGACAATGAAGCAGCTATTAAACTCAGTAAGAATCCAGAATTTCACAAAAGGACCAAGCATATAAAAGTACGCCATTTCTTCATTAGAGAAAAAGTTCAAAATGATGAAATACAAGTACTCAAGATTAGCAGTGAGAATCAACTTGCAGATGGACTCACAAAGCCTCTACATCAACCAAGGTTAATGATGCTGAACGGAAAAATTGGAATGGACTAACCAACGTTGCAGAATAAACAATAAGGGAGAGTGTTGAATAATATTGTTTATTCTATGAAAAATATATTTTATATATTTTGTTTTGGCTCCTTTGCCAGTAGAAAGAATTCTGGCAACATGGCCATATTTTACTAATGTCTCATAGTCTTGTTTATTTACTGTTTTACAAATAGAGTAATAGCGTGAATCTCGATGTATAAACACGCATGTGTAATATAGGGTTAAGTTTCTAGTAAAATATCCATTTTATTCTAGTGTTTCATTATTCATATGTAGGTTGTTACCAGTAGATACGATCTACTTTAACAGTAATAATAAAACATAATAAATAATATGCTAATACAGAATATAATGATATATAAATAATGATAGTAATAAATAAATAAAAGTTACTTTAACAAAAACAATTAGGGCCTACATTGGCCTACTTAAATTTACAAGTGTTATATACAAAAGGAAATTTGGGCGTAGGTTCGTTACTAGGAAAGCCCCTGAGAAAGAAATAGGCCTTGGTTTATATCTGATCCAAGGCCTGCTACCGTGAGAATAAACTAGCTAATATGGATGGTAAATATAATATAAAAATTGACACGGTATAATCACTTTCACTGCTGGGCCTTCCTAGTGGACCTACTTGATAACGATAATATTTACATAATATTCAAAATAATTTCATATTTCTCACCAATGGCACTTACCACGTTATAAAAGTCAATAAACTTGGCTTTAATAAGCCTAATTACGCTGGTTAAGCGAAAATAATGCAGAGCGTCATGTAACAGCGTTAGCGTAAAGAAAAAAATGGCGCTAGAATGAAAATGCTAGAGGCACGTCAGTCGTAATCATAATTTTTAATTTGCCATGGTGAGAAAATGAGAGTGCGGTCACATATTACGTTTTGCAATTTAATATTTGCGCGGTATTTGGACTTAACCTGACTTCGTCACCACAATATATATATATATATATATATATATATATATATATATATATATATATATATATATATATATATATATATATATATATATATATATATATATATATAAAATGGCTTTGTGCGGTGAATCTGAAGAGAGTCAGTCGTAATGCATAATTTTTAATTTGGCCATGGTTGAGAAAATGAGAGTGCGGTCACATATTACGTTTTTGAATTTTAATAATTTTGCGCGTATTTGGACTTCCTGACTTCGGTCCACCACAATATATATATATATATAATATGAGATTTATTTATATTATATATATATACTACATATAATAAATATATATATATATATATATATATATATATATTAAATAAATAAATAAAACTTCGTAAGTCTGATAACGGAAGCTGCTCGCACTGACGCTAACGATAGTGTAGTTTTCGTAACAGTAACGCACCACAGTACCTCCCCCCCCCTTTAACGTAGTAGGCGATAGGTAAGTCAGTCGAGATAACGTCTTGGTCAACAAACCTGCCGCCCACTACGCGTTCTACTCTTGGTTCCCGAAGGAGCCAGGGGAGAACGAAACGGGATCTGTGAAGAAGATGAGTGAGGATCGCGGCGGTGATGCAGTCGAAGCGGGTTGTGCGACAGTAGGAGTAGACGAAGAAGTAGAGAAAGTTGGAACGAGAACAGGAATACCAGTGCTGAGGCGGTTCCTAAGACGTGTTGTTGGAGCCGAAGGTGGAGAACTCGTTGTTGGCTGCACAGACGCCTGAACCATAGGTAGTGCTGGGACCGAAACAGGTGCCTGAGTCAGAGTTGGTGGTAATGGCGGCGGTGGCGTTGTGGGAAGCTGTGGTGAAGTAGAAAGGAAAGATACAGGTGGAGAGATCGGATTAGGAAAAGAAGATTGTGGAAGAGAAATCTGTATAGTACGAGGGTGCAAATTGGAATCCGGAGTGTGGGGAGGGTTAGCCTCGAAATAAGCGGGCTTGAGACGATCGATAGAAACGACCTATGTGCGGGAAGAGCGTTGGATCGCGAAGAACTTTTTCCTAAACAAAACCGGGAAAATTCAGTCGTACTTAGGTTGGAGAGAGGTGCGATGTGAGTCATGCCCCACAAAGGCGTGAGTGCAGAAAGAAAGATCCTCCGAGATGAAGGAGTGCAAAGTAGGATTCCGTGAAGGTGTGGGCCTCAACAACGCAACGCAGCGTCTCAAGCTGGTGAGATAGGAAAGAAGATCGGAGAAAGGAGGTGGAGAAGATTGAAAAAGAATTCCCCGGCAAAGCCCAAATAGGGAACATAGCGAGTTCAGCTTAAGAGACTGAAGATCCTTCAATAATAGTTCCTGAGTATTACCAAGCATAACCAAAGGAAGAGCTTCAAGTCCAGCCGCTCTGGTAAGACGGTTAGAGCTGCTAGGACGGCCCTTGGGGTTGGCAGTGAAAGCGCTCATTATTCCCCCATTAACCATAAATGAAAACTCGTGTGCGAAAACTTCTCCGAACCAAGGAGACTCATCAAATCTCTCCAAAGGAAAGATTCAAATTGTCTACCTTGATCTGTAAGTTAACGGAAAGTGAAACATCA
>JABUQX010020607.1:57500-68634 GCA_015478945.1 Trachelipus rathkii | reverse complement strand
AACATGCTGACGAACAAAAAAAAAAAAAGGGATGTCAGAAATCAATAGGCTAAAATATATCTCCAAGACTTAAATTAAGGTACAGATGAGAGGTAAATGAGTGAAATATTTAAAATGGTTCAGAAGGGCTGCTCTTCTAGAACATATCAGCATTTGAGGAGAATGTTAATTAACTAGTATGATGTTTAGAGGAAGGTTGAATGGAGACATTCCCTCAAAACCCTGACAGGAATGATATCCGTACCTGTTATTTGATGCCATTCATAGATGTTAAGATCCCATTCACTCTATCATATATAATGTCAGGTAAAGGCATAGAACACCTGTGAGAAGAAGTAGAAGCAAGGATGCCAGTCATCAAAGATGGAATTAGATAAAAATAGGCCTAAGAGATCAGCCTCCTTTAGCTGGAGTGTTAGCCATAGATCCATCAGCATGATTGTGGGAAGGAACGGCAGATGCACAGATTTTTTTTTTTTCTTTTTTGGCAAGAGGTAAGTTTTTCTCAGAAGAAGAAGAATCAAGCAAGTTAGCAGACGTCCGTTAAATGAATCTACACTCAGTCTATTGAATAATATACTCGCAACTACTTTGAGGGGAATGAAGATGAATGACATTGAGGGATGAGGAGACTGAAAATTTGAAAAAAAAATTCCAAATTTCAACAATCATAATCTCTAACTAACCTCATGTTATCAAGCCATGTATTTTAATGAGGGAAAGATTAATTAAAGAAATAAATCTTATCATACTAGCAGTGATTATGACCACCACATTTTCTGCAGACTTTGAAACTTTTTCAATGTGTCAAATCATGGGCCATTCCAAAAATATCAGAGGTAGGCATTCCAAAAATAGAAGCTACGCAGTGCCTCTCAATTAGATTGATTTAAGATGCCAGAAGATAATTAAAATTAAGACGTTGGCTACCATATAAGCCACCGTTGGTACACACCCTGTCTTGCCACTGGTGCTATGTGACCAACGGACGTACACATTTGGTGTAACCTTGGAAGGAGAATATTTTTTCGGCACATTGGAGAATATCTTTTATATTTGGCATGGCACCTTATGAATGATTGTTCTTTATCCACGTAAGTGTTTTTTTTTGGGGGGGAAATTTTTTGAATTTGAAGAAATAAGAAAAGGCCTACCGAATTTATTGACAAACAAGTAAATGGATATAAATCGGTTATTTTTAGGGTTTATGCAAAACTTTTTTTTTCTGAAACAAAACTTTTACTTCAATAAATCTCAAAGGAAAATGCCATTCAAATTTCAATCTTGTCGTTGAGACTACCGGTGGACACAGTAAAAGCAAAATTTTGCCAAATATTGTAATAAACTGTCATTATATAAGCGTAAACTTGGATTTGCGCAGTGGATATTAGAGAAGCTGCTACTGTGTAAAACCTTAACTGGCTATTAAAGCTTCAAATTTTATGCCTAAGTTCACTTCTAAGTGTTTTTTTCATTTAGTTTATATTTTGAAACATATCTTAACTTTCATTAGAACACGATTCATTTCGTTTATGATATTAATCTGATACACCGTTTTATATGGATCAGAGTTTACTATTTTCTCATATATTTTGTAGAACTTCGAAAGGACTTGCAATGAAGATCTCAATTATTGATTGATAGCATGTTTCGATTTTGATATCGTTTGATTGAAGATTATTTTACCTATACCAACAGCTATATATATCGATACTGACTCTAAACTTTATATATATATATATATATATATATATATATATATATATATATATATATATATATATATATATATATATATAATATATATATATTATTTTGATAATATATTTCTATTTATAATAATCTATATATATTTATATTATACTAATATAATATATATATATATATATATATATATTGGATGAAAGGGAATAGATGATGCAGAGTGGTAGTGGAAAAGTTGTGAATGGGAGGGGGGTGGCTTGGTGTGCAATAATTTAAATCCCTTGTGTTGTAAAGGACGTTAAGTTTTGAAGTGCCGCTGGGTTTTTGCAAACATGAGGGGTAGTTGTTTACCTGTGGTTAATGTATAGTAGTGGGAAAACTAAAGTCTGGAATAAGAGGTATAAATTTAAGGTTACAATGTGTTGCAGGACGATCTTAACGGTCATATTAGGTGTGAGAGTAATTGATAAAATGAGGAATGAATCCATTAGGAGTTGTGTGGTGTGAAGAAAGGAGTAGATGAGAACATAAACGAGAGTACATTGAGATGGATTGGTCTTATGGAAAGGATGGATGATAATAATCGGTTGGTTAAGCAAATGTATAATGGTGTGTGCAGGAAATCGGACCGGTTGGGAACATAAGAAAAAAAAAGCGGATCGAGTCAGTAAGGAATGTCTGAAGAAGAGGAATGCGAGTTTGGCAGAGGCGAGAAGAAAGGTGCATAATAGGAGTGAATGGCTGGGTTTCGTGAGGGGGTATGGTTGTGGGCCTTGCACAGGGGATAAATCTTACATTGACGAGATGCCACAGTGAGTGTCCGTCGCAGTCCCGTCAAACCCTATGGTAAATTTTCTGACTGCTACGAGTTCTCACTTAAGGGTGTAAAGGGGACGAGTAAGGGCTGGGGCAGTCTGCAGTCGGTTTGTTCGACTTGCGTCATATTTCTTTTTAAGACTTTTCTGTTTCTTGTGCATGCGACGCCACCTGACCCCTATCTGGGAATTTGGTGGATGATATATATATATATATATATATAATATAATATAATTATATATATATATATATATATACATATATATATATATATATATATAATATATATAATAATATATATATATATAATATATATATATATATAATATATATATATATTATATATTTATAGCGGATGGACCGAATGTTTCATATCACGTATTCCGAGATATTCCGGCATATTTTGACTACTTGTTTCTAGTATTCGAAATTTTTATCCCTAACAAACGAATATTTATATTTAAAAAATCGGTTAAAAAACTACTTTAATCACATGAGCAGGGGGACGGGGACTAGCCCAAATGGTCGACGCGACATCAAAAAAAATTCCCGTACAGCCCGCGCAGTCCGTGTTAGGATAGGTTAGGTTAAGTAAGGTTATGCGATCATATTCCAATGTCGACCATTTGGTACTAGCCTCGCAGGGAGTAATGAAAAATAAAAAAACTCTTAAAAATGACAAAGAGGTTTGTAAAAACAGAAAAACAAAAAAAAAAAAAAAATGGATAACTTCATCTGGAAGAAATTACAAAGAGGTTTGGTCTTGTGGAAAATAACGATTTAATATGCCACAGGCTACAATACTTGAACCCTCTTTGATATAAACCACTTTTTAACTCTTCTCATACAAAACTGTGATAGAAAAAAAAATAATAAGTGTCGATTGGATCAAAAATGCTGAGACGTTTCAAAGTACAAAGCAATTGGCACAAACCTCAACATCTTAGAAGAGACTGATATTAGGGAAACCATTATGATAAGAAATAAAAGCTTCCAACTTCCAGCCAGCATAACTGTTATTCAGGAAGGACATGAGCAAACATTCTTTCTCGGACTTAAGTAGGGTGCTGACGAAAAGGATGGTTATCACATGTAAATTGTCAAAACGATAGAAGCATGGTCCGAGAGGCAGGATTGTATCTGTTTTTTTGACGAAAAAAGAATTCCTGGAAGAGTAAATCCAACTTGAATGGTGGAAAACCCATAAGAATAAGTATGTCTAATGACGGCCTGGTAATTAGCAGGGTTCATATATTTTTTTATCCGCAACCGTCACTCAAATTGTTGCAAAGCGGAGCAAACGTTTTATCGGTTTGGTTTAATTTTTTGATGAAAAAGGTCTTGGGCTCGCACCGAAAACGAACCCGCAAAAATAGGAGTTTATTGTTCCTCAAATATAACATCTTTTAGGAATTTGAAATATTTGAAATTTTTAAACTTCCTTCCCCAAAGGGCCGTGGTGGGGTAAAGAGGTTGGTGTGTGAGATGCCACTGATAGCAGTGGGCTCACGTCCCGCACCCGAAAACGTTAATGTATACTGCCAAGACTCTAATAAAGAAAAGAAATAATGTTGTAGTGCAATATAAAAATAGTTTAAACTTTAAGAATGCTATGGCTAGATATTTATGTTGAAGAAGAAAAAAATAGAAGTAAAGTAGGTCATTCAGCGGGAACCTATCGTTAGATAAACTATCAATATTCGGTTCCATTCTGGTAATATATTAATAGCCTACTTATATATATATATATATATATATATATATATATATATAATATATATATATATATATTTTATATATATAGTATATATATATATATATATATATATATATATATATATATATATAATTTTAAATAATATATTAATATATATATATATATATATATATATATTAAAATATGCAACCGCTCGTAGGTTTCTATACCCATTTATTTAGCAAGTTGAATTTGTAAAGCCAGCGAAATTGGAAAGTTGTGGGGAGAATGGAAATTCCTTATTGATAGGCTTTAACAATAACACTTTTAATTAAGGATATCTTGTATATCCTTTCTAGTGTGTAGGTTTAGTATTTATGGGAATGTTCTGTGGATAACCAGCTGTCCCTAATGTATTAGGAGACCTAGTTACTGTTGCTTTATCTCTTCAGTGGGTTTGTTCAATATGTGTGTGTGTGACAAAGGGTAGAATGAATGCAGTTCTGAAACTTGTTGTTTTTTTTTATTTTTTATCGTACTGTTGTAAGGAATAGAATTTTTTGTCATTTCAAACTTAAAATTGAGGAGGCAACTTGATGCATAATTTGTCTTTTTTTTTAAATTAATCACGGTTTTAGCAATTTAAATTTACAAATAGTCGACTTCAATTTTTATAAATTTAATTAAGTGGTAAGCATGATTTACTTTAATATATCCATATGATATATTATATATATATATATATAATATATATATATATATATATTATATATAGTTTATTTATATTTATTATATATATTATATATTAATATATATATATATTATATATATATATATATATATATATATATATATATATATATATATATATATGAGCCAATTATTTTTTTGTATAATATAATTATTATATATATATATATATATTATATATATATATAATATTATATATATATACTGGTTGATATATATATATATATATATATTTATATTATAATATATAGTATATATATATATACTATATATATAATATATAATGAAAGAAATTTAGAATTATTGGTTATTCTATTCTGGTCAATATCACAATCTTGATTTCTTTTAATGTTTATAGAGCAATAATGTTTTAATTAAACTTGCGAAAGTATAATATAATATATATATATTATATATATATATATATAATTATAATATATAATATATATATATATATAAATATTAAAATATAGTATTATATATATATATATATATATATATAATATATATATATATATAATATATATATATTATATAAATATATATAATTAATATATATATATGAAAACATTTTAACTGAAGTGGTATTAAACCAAATCAAAAATATCTTTTATATTAAGAAAGTTTATTAATTGTATCTTTTTCCAAGCATTTTAGAAACATAAATGGTCGATTTAGTTATAGACAATTATTACTGATCGTATTGGATTTTCGTTTTTCGGGCGATTTCTTAGGTATTATAAAGTCGACAGAAACTGAAACTATGATGCTTGTTTTTTTTGTTTTTTTTCAATAGGAAATAAATTTGGTCCGATCGTATCGTGGTAGGTTCGGTTGCATTTTGTGTCAGGTGCAAAAATTGAGGAGGGGACGGAGTGGACTGTAATTTGAACTCTTGTGTATATCAACGAATAGATTAATGATGGGTTTTAAGTGATCATAATATTTTTAAGAGTGTTATTAGAATATTTTATTCGTTACGAGTGATTGTTTGTTTAAAAAAATAGTTGTGTGGTAAATAAAAGAAAAAGATATTCATATTCCATTGATATTTATTTTTGAAATCGTAAGGTTATAATCATTTAATTAGGGAAGACTGAATTTTGTGCACTTTAGGTTTGGAAGGTCCACCTTACTTATAATGGCCATTTCAGAGCTCACAAAATCCTACACACAGGATAAAAAATATAAAACCTAAACCTTCTATGTAAATTAGATCTAAACCCCCCCCAAACCCCGCCCAGGCGATCAATAAATTCATCAGTACGAGGGTCCAATAAAAAATAGATCTGATCAAATAGCGGATGAACCATAAAGGATTAAAATTTGTTCTGATTTCGTTACATTGATGACATTGAAATGCCATTCGGCGGGTTATACCAAGTGAAGAACTTTGATGACAATCTTGAATGCATTCCGGCGGTTAACCAAGTGAAAGAACTTTTTATAAATCGATTGGACTTGTTACTCGAGTCATCTATTCGATAATATTGTATAGTGTATTTGTGAATGAAATCGGAGCGTCCCATGGAAATTTATAAAATTAATATTTTCACTTTTGAATGAGGACTGACAATTACATGCGATGCTATAAGTGTATTTTGATGTGATTCATTTGGGTAATATAGTAATATATATATACTATATATATTTGATATTTAGTAGTCTGATATATCGGAATATTAGTATATAATATATATAATTATATATAATATATATATATATATATATATATATATATATATATTATATATATATATGATATATCTAAGATATATATATATATATATATAATATATATATAATATATATATATATATATATATATATATAATATCATATATGATATATATATAATATATAGATATATATATATATTATATATATATATATAATATATATATAAGTATATGATTCTATTGATATGATGTAATTTGGAAGTGCATGATGTAACTCTAAACTGACCGTCTACGAATCTGAAGCGTGTGGAGAGACGAAGAGCGACTCGGAAAAACAGCCGCCATGAGCGCGTCTGTAGAGTAACATCAAACGTTTGCGCATAATATATTCAGTGAGCGCGCCCACACACTATAACAGGGCACGAAACCGCGTTTGTTGGGTTAAAGTTATTCGGAAACGTTTGAGTTTTAAGTCCTTACTCGCTTATACACGAAAAACTATTTTCACACTTACCCACCAGAAAATGAATAAAAGTTAACTAAGTCCTTTCGGTTATTTTTCACCGAAGTACATTATCCCATTATTTGCCAATTGACTAGTGTTGAAATAAACGAAAAGTAAATAGGCTATTTCTATTTCATTTTTCCGGGTGGAAAAGTGCGATATATAATATATATAATATATATTATATTATATATTATATATATATATACATTATATATATTATATATATAATATAAAGTAAGATAGATATATACTATATCTCTAATATATTATTATAATATATATATAATAATATATATATATATATATAATATATATATAATAGAAGGACTATATAAGATATGTTATTGAGAGGCAGTTTGACTCCTACCAGCCCTTTTCGTATGAATGGAATGAGCTTAAATAAAGGTCCTGAAAACTTGGAATATAATCTATATATGGTTTAAGCTAGAATCCGTGTAATTTTCAAGTCTGTAGGATGTATAAGAGGGGGGTCCCCCCGAGGGTGGAACGCCCGATATATGGCGCTACGCCCCTGTGGCGTGACCAGCGGTGGTGCGTTTAAGGCTTCCTAACGGAGCGTTTGAGGCGACGCGGAGCACTCTGGAGGTCAAACAGGACAGAAGTCTGTTTGACCCGACAGACACAGACCGAGCCGGCGTACGCATACACATACACATTATTATTATTATATTACATAACTATTCGATTTCCGAAGGAAATCGAATCTGAGTCGAAAAACGATCCCTGTAAGGGATCGTTTTTTTACGCACTCTCCGACTTTGGATTCCACCGAGGTTTCTTCTTTCGCACCGGTTCTGAGTGTGTATATATCTAACCTTTGGGTTATGAAGTTAACCGTATCGTTTCAAAACTTGGGTATATTTTCTATGAAAGTTGATAAAGCTGATTCAAACAGATGATTTTGGTGGCCGTAAGGTCCCACCCCTGAAGAGGGGTTTGGTGCCCCCTTAGCGCCAAGGTCAAATCCTTCTGAAACCATGTTAGGCTTAACGTATTAAAAATTGGATGTGAGCTATATGATTACGTAATCTCCCTCGGAGACGAGATTACGTTCCTCTGCATCCCCCCCTGGAAGGGGGGACGCTACCCCATTAAATAAATATAAGTGTAAAAGTTTTAAAGTTGGATCGAAGCATGAGCATGCTGAGTCGGAGACGGAGTTGAAATTGGGGATGGATTCGAGACGGAGTCGTGAGTTGGGTTCGGTTTCGAGTCCAGGACCCCACCGGGAAGGGGGGTCCGCTCCCTTTGAAAAAAGAAGAATGCATGGAATGCACAACAGAGAAAGAAGAAGAAGAAGAAAGGAAGAATGAGAGGAAGAAGGAAGGAAAGAAGAATGAAGAAGGAAGAAAGGAGTAAGTGTTGAGACAGATGCTCCGGTGCTGGCTTCGATGCGATGCTTAGTTTAAATAAAATATTTAAGGTAATGATACAATATTGATGTCTTTATAAATAAATGTTTATGTAGATGTAGATAGTAAAACTAATGGTATCTAGTCCTGCTCTATAGGCATTGAAAGGTAGCGTCATCAGGCTCCTGGTCGATGCGGGGGGCGCGCGCCAGCAGGCGCGCCAGCCAGGGCAATCCGCCGCGAAACGGGGCGCATGCGCGCGCCCGCAGGCGCAACCCGTGCCGGCGCGATCCGAACGCGTGCGCGCGCCTGGCCGGCGCGATGCCGACCAGAAGGCTATAGTATATGATATATATAATATATATATAATTATAATATATATATATATATAATATATATATAATATATATATAATATATATATATAATATATAATATATATATATATATATAGCTCTTCTGCGTTCGGAATAGCGCCGGGCAGGGCGCGCCTGCGGGGCGCGCGCACGCGTCCGGAATCGCGCCGGCGTGTGCGTCCTGCGGCGCGCGCATGCGCCCGTTTTCTCGGCGGATTGCCCCTGGGCTGGCGCGCGCCTGCGGGCGCGCCCCCGCATCGACAAGGAGCCTGATGACGCTACCTTCTTGCTTATGAGGGAGTCTCAAACACTCCTTAGTTGACAAATCTACATCCTTATAACATATATTAAAGACAATCAAATATTGTATCAATTAACATAAATATTTATTAACTAAACATCGCACCAAGCCAGCACCGGAGCATCTGTCAACACTTACTCCTTTTTCTTCTTCATCTTCTTCCTCCTCCTTTTCCTCATTCTTCCTTCTTCTTCTTCTTCTTTCTCTGTTGTGCATTTCCATGCATTTCTTCCTTTTTTCAAAAGGAGGGACGCCCCTCCAGGTGGGGTCTCCTGGACTCCGAAACCGAACCCAACTCCGACTCCGTCTCCCGAATCCATCTCCAACTTCAACTCACGTCTCCGAACTCCGAATGCCTCCAACCCAACCTCCAAGTTTTCCAGCCTTCTACGATCATTTTAATTTTTTAAATGGGGTACGTCCCCCTACGGGATGACGCAGAGGGACGTAATCTCGTCTCCGAGGAGATTGCGTCATCATATAGCTCACATCCAAATTTCACTCCAATACGTTAAGCCTAACATGGTTTTCAGAATGAATTTGACCTTGGCGCTAAGGGGGCAACACCCCCCTTAGGGGTGACCTACGGCAACCAAAACTCATCTGTGATCAGCTTATCACCTTCATAGAACATATACCAAGTTTGAAAACGATACGTTAACTCTAACCCAGGTAGATATATATCACACTCAGAACCGGATGCGAAGAAGAAACCTCGGTGGAATCCAAAGTCGGAGTGCGTAAAAAAACGATCCCTTACAGGGATCGTTTTTCGACTCAGATTCGATTTCCTTCGGAAATCGAATCTTCGATGTAATAATAATAATAATAATGTGTATGTGTATGCGTACGCGCGCTCGGTCCCCCTGTGTCTGGTCGGTCAAAAACAGAACTCGGTCTGTTTGACCGTCCAGGTGGTCGTCGCTCAAACGCTCGTTAAGGTCCCTAAAACGCACCCACGCTGGGTCACGCCACAAGGGCGTAGCGCTATATCGGCGTTCCACCCTCGGGGGGTGACCACCCTCTATATACATCCTACAGACTTGAAAATTACACGGATTCGAGCTTAACCCATATATAGATTATATTCCAAGTTTCAGACCTATAACTCTATTCCTTCATATCGAAAAGGCTGGTAGAGGTCAAACTGCGGCAATACTACTTATATATATATATATTATATATATATATATATATTATATATTATATATATATAATATAATATATATATATTATATATATATATATATTATATATATAATATATATATATACCCGGTATATAAATATATATATATATATTTATATTATATATATCATATATATATATAATATATATATATATAATATATATATATATATATATATATATATATATAAAGCCTCTTATCTTTTAAAATATAAGATTGCCGATACTCCTTATAAGGGCGCTTGGTTAGATATTAAGCAGACATCCATAGATACTTTGCCCCTTCAACTGCCAGTTTGGTGTGAGGGTAATCTTAAAATTCACAAGCTATATAAACCATCTTTTAAATTATCCGGTTCAGGTCGTAGACACTTACAGTATATATGCATTGTCAAGCAATCCAGCGGAGACCAAATGATTAGTTAGTGATATAGATAGTTGTAATATTCGGAATGTTTTAGTGCGTGTGGGTCCATTAGAAAGACATCTGATGAATGTAAAACAATATCATCTATTATTGTCGTTAGTTGTATAAAAAATTGTCTCGCAAACCCTATCGACTCTCACTAAAATGAAAAAAAAATATTCATTAACAGCAAGATCACTAGCGCCTACCTCAATACACTCTGGACAACTAAACACGAATCTCGATACTAGATTCCTTTGCATGTCTCCATGTTGTGCATCAAGCGTGCGAACACTATTACTTCTCATTATTCTACTGTGGCGTGAATTCATATAGACAGTATGTAGTGTCACGCCTG
>JABUQX010020607.1:17500-50000 GCA_015478945.1 Trachelipus rathkii | reverse complement strand
TATAATAAATAATTATATATATTAAATAATATAAAGAATAATTAATATTAATATACAATAAATTAAAAAAGTATTACAATGTTTTTTTTTGTTTTGTTTTTGTACCAAGTGCGGTTTGTTTAAAGTGCCAAACATATTTTGGGGGTTTCAGGAACACCCAAGACAGGATCTAAAAAAGAACCATTAGCAGCATGTTGATAGGATTATAGCGCATATGCAAGAAAAATTCCAATGGAATAATTTTGGAAAGTTTTTTTTTTTTTTTTATTTTATTGTGTCAAATAATAAATTTTTATTTTGTTTTTACTCCAGGTGTCGGGGGGGGAGGGCAGTTACATAAAATTTCATGAAATTTGGTGTGGAATGAGATCAGGGATGGGACCAACATTCATCTGTATGGATTATTCAATGTTTAATTTAAGAATATTGCTTGATGTCAATGAAATGCCTTAAAAGTTCATCGAAAAAGTCGGTCAGAAATGCTGAAAATTTATGAAAATTTTAAAAATTTCCCAAAATTCAAAAAATCGACTTCGAAAACCATGTATAACTTATTTATTCGACCAGCTCTTAACACACCCACACCAACGACTCCTATAAAATGATATTTATTAAATATTAGAAAATAATTATGAAAAATATCATTAGAAGAATAATTAATGAATAAGACTAGATCATAGAATCTGCTGACGTACAGATGCGGTTAATAGGTGCACCAATTTTTTTTCGCTCTAGACATCATATTTACCGAGATACAGAGTGGGTTTTTTTTATGTAACATATTGAGTTGTTTTTTTTTTAGTATAACAGCACTATACTTATTAAAATAGCAACTTAATATGAGATGGGTAAGCAACATGGGTTAACCTTTTACAGGTTAGCCTAAGCTGATTCCAATGCTTCAAATTTGCACCATTACCAAGATGATCGTTAACATGAAAGTACATCCCTAATTTATATTTGATAATCCTGGTAAATTTCACCAATTATGTAATATTCCTTATGTAAACCATCTTCTCTCCCTGAAAATAAAAATAATAAATATGTGAAAGACTGGGGTGCAAAAGGCTTTCTCACAGAGCAACTCTGCCTCCCTCTATCTATAAAGAAGGCATCGTAAACAGTTTTCAAGCTCTCTGCTTAGATATTACTTTGGGAACTCAATAGTTCTTAGAATCCACAGAAGAGTGCTTGAGGGAACTCCACTAGGGTCACGGCCCATGTCCTTCTATTTAATTTCCTTTGTTGCTCCCCATTCTTATTCCATTTCTCCTTTTTTTGGCTTTTTTAACAACAACCATTCCCCCTCAAGCGTTCTGCTGGGGTGCTCCAGAGGAACAACCAAAGTCAAACAACTTTATATTGTCTAACGGCAATGCTTTTTTTAAAGTTCGATTCAGTTGCTGGAGAGGGCGATTTTTTTTGTGCTAATTTCGTCGCAACGTTTTTTGTGTCCATGTTGGCGTTGCTAAACTTTGGTTGTTTGCTCTTATAACACAGGAACAAGCATCCCTGAAGAATGCTCTCTGACCCATGTACGGGTTCCAAGCACCCTTCGGCCAATCTTTTTCTTTTTCTTGGTTATTTTAATAAAATGTTATTAGTTATTATTATTATATATATAATTTGGCTATAGATGTATAAGTGATACCTGAACTAATAATAGTGGTATATATATATATTCCTGTTTATATTTCTGTAATTAGGATAAGAGAAAAAGATAAATAGTATATATATAATATAATAAATATAAATGTATATATTTTAAGGATATATATATAACCTAGAAATCTAATTAATATGTTAATATAATTTATATACTATGATATAAATGTTTTACCTAAATATATATAAGAAATAGTAAATAAAGAATTTAATTAAAACTCATATTCTCCTTTTAACTCATATTCTCATGAAGTTTTAAAGAATTATTATAATTAATGTAATTATTATTATATTATATATTATTATTATTATTATTATTATTTTAATATACGTTTTTACATTTTTTTATTGAAAAAAAATTTTTTCGTATAAACTTTTAATGTATTCCTGTACATGTACAAAACTGTAAAACATATTAAATTATAAAGTTTTCGAAAAAGAAAAAGAAACAGTTGTAAAATGATGCTTGATCAATTTTAATTCGTGAAATTAAATAAAATAATGTTAATTGCATACAAATTTTTTGAGGGATCATACTTTTCATTGTATCTTCTAAACTCATAACGCGCGCGTTATAGAATAAGTTTCTTAATTCAGCGAGGTTACTACTACCACCATATTTTTACACGTTCTTCTAACTTCAAATTAAAAATAAACATTATGTATTAGAAAGTTATATCTTGGACTTTTAAATTGTGCGGGGTTTATAGACGTCTAAATTACGAATGACTGACTCAACCTCCCATGACAAACGCTTAAATCAGGCTCTAAATTATTCATTCGATGTTATTCCTTTCGAAATATGTACACACACACATACACACACACACACTTACACACACACACACATATACACATACACACCCACACCGTACACACACACAACCACACACACATACTATGTAGTATAATATATTATATATATATATATATATATATAATATATAAATATATAATATATATATATTATATAATAATATATATAATATATAAGTAATAGATATTATATATAATAAGTATATATATATAATATATATATATTTATATATATGTGATGAAAATGATTTTGAAATAAGTTTAAATCATATAACAAGATATTGAAAGTTTGTATAGATATTAAACTAAGCGGTGAGAGAGAGAGTAGTAAAATATGGTTTCTTCTCTTTGTAGGGTTCGATAATACAGGGGATACTGACTTTTAATTCTTCCGATCAAGTAACTGGAATTACGCAGAAGTTCATGTCGAAAGAAGGCTCTCTGTGGAAGTGTTGTTATCCAGGTTGTTCTTATTTGGAATACAATAAAACCAATTTCTTAAGTCATGTTAGAAGACATACTGGAGAGAAACCTTTCAGGTGTCCCAAGTGTGATTATAAGTCCACCCAAAGTAATAATCTTTATAGGCATATTAAAAGCAAACACAAAGAACTATTAGTTTATTCTGAATGTTCTGCCGGTTTGTTTTCAGTTAGTGAAGACTAGGGGGATTTTCTTTAGAGTTGATAGGCAGTTTCTCTCTTAATAAAAATGAAAGATCTGGTTGTTAGTGGTTAGATAGACTAATTGCAAATTATTATTATTATTATTATTATTATTATTATTATTATTATTATTATTATTATTATTATTAAATAGTCATTCTTAGTAGTGAATTTTGTTGCTCAGTAGTAGTTGAGAAGGTGATGTGAAATTTTTTGATAGTAAAAGTGCGTATTTTTCTTGTCTTTTGTAGGGATTGGGTTCGCGAAAGCGAGGAATTGTGAATAACTATACGCCTGATCAAGTATCAGAAGTGTCTCGACAATTTATGGGAAGAGAAGGCGCTTTCTGGATATGTAAATACCCCAATTGTGTATATGTAGATAGTGTAAAGACTAATATTTTGAGGCACGTTAGGACACACACTGGCGAAAAACCTTTTGCTTGCCCCCGTTGCAATTACCGGTCGAATCAAAGCAATAATCTGCATCGACATATCAAAAGTATTCATGCAGACTTGCTCTTTCCTAAATTAGAATTCACTGATAAAAAGTTTTGAATTCATTTTTTTTTTTTTTTGGCTACAAAAACTTAGGACGTTTCTTGTTATTTGTTTTATTTATTTTTATTTTTTTATGTTTGTTTTTATTTTTTTGACTGCCAAGATTTGAGGGAAAAAATGGAAAGTTACCTTTTATCATGACAAAGTTTTTTTTGTTTTTTTTTAGACGTTTTTTTTCTTTTTTCTTTCCCAAGACTTTTTTTTTTGTTTTCAACATGACAGTAACGTTATTTTTTTTTTTTTTTTTTTGTTTTTTCTTAGGACTTATATCCCGGACCTGTAGGCACTAACACATTAATGACTGACGGACTCGCCGACAATTCTCCTTACATGACGAAGGAAGGGTCCATGTGGAAATGCATTTACCCCAATTGCTTTTACCAGGCTTATAACAAAGGGAATTTGGTAAAACATGTTAGAAAGCACACTGGCGAAAGGCCTTACGCGTGTTATCTCTGTGGTTATCGCTCAAAGGAGTGCAGCAATCTGTACAAGCACATGAAGTATAAACATTCCATTCAGTAGTAAAGTTCATTCATATACGAACTAGTACATTCAATTTTACAACATGAGCAACATTCATAACATAACGAGTTGTTAATGAAAAAAAAAAAGGTTATTGATTTTATAAATATTTAAAAGAAATATTTTACTTATTATTATTATTATTAAACTGCTAATAAATTTCATCAGCGTGACTGAAGGTGTATGGGTCTTTGTTTTGTTTTGATTTATAATAGATCGCAAAAAAAGTGCTGTATTTTTTTTTGTATATATTGTCATATTATTATTATTATTATTATTAAATATAATATTTATTCAACTGATATTAGTTTTATTTATTTATTTACCTTACTTTTATATCACTTAATTCTCTTAGATTATTACCGCTTTTCTCACACACACATTTTACATATATATATAATATATATATATATATATATAATAATAGAGTTATAAGAGAATAAAATATATATAGAATATATAGTATAATATAGATATATATTATATATATATATATATATATATATATATATATATATATATATATATATAGTAATATAATATATATTATATAATAATTATATATATATATATTATATATATGTGAGTGAGTGAGTGAGTGAGTGTGAGTGTGAGAGTGCAATTTATGAAGAAAAGCAATATGTGTAGAACCAAACCCATATATGTGATAACTATATAAGTGGCAACAACACCCCTATTGCAGAAGTAGCATCTGGGGTGGTGAGTTCCAAAAGAGTCTCGAAACTCCCATTTTCTTAGAACCTTGTTAGAAAAATCGTATTGTGATCCTCCTAAGAAAGATCAAAAGAAAATATTAAGAACAGAAGGTTAAAGCTGTGTTTTCAAAGAAAGATATAGTTGTGTGAAAGATTGTCATATATATATAATAATATATATAATAGTATTATATATAATTAAATAATAATATAGTATATTAATATTTTTTTAAATTATTATTATAGTATATATATAGTAAAGTAAGATATATAGTTTAATATAATATATATATAATATATATATATATATATTATATATATATTCTGAATAACCTCCACCTTTACACCGCACATCCAAAACATCATAAGTACGGCAAGTAAAAAAACTAAATGTCCTCTAAACTTTATCCCAACACAACTTTAGCAATGAAACGACCACACTGTCAACAATATTCAAACAATTCTCAAGTACTACAATCAACTATGGTTCAACAGTTTGGTATCCTCTGACCTCCCCAACTAATAAATAATAGAAACATATTACAAAGAATACAACGTACCGCCCTACGTACAATTACGGGCTGCCTAAAAACCACCCTTATTCAACACCTGTATGAAGAAACAAAAATTCTACCCATCCTGGACTATCTTGATATGATAGAAACTCAATTCTATGCCAAGACTCTCGACCCCTCTCACCCATGTCATAACTACCTTCAAGAACACACTGTACATCGTTTAAAATCCCCTCCATCTTCCGCAGCCCTCTACTACGGCGAACTTTTTAGAACAAACCCCCTCCCCCCAAATAACGATCATCTCAAAGCATATTATTCATACATATTTTACGCAGCAATACCTCTACAACCGCCCTCCCAATTACCTCATAAACTCTCGCCTTCCCGAAATATCCTCTACACAAAGCACACTCCCAAGAAAGATGCAAATATCTCTTTCTAGATTAAGAGCTGGGCATCACCCGGACCTTCAGGAATATAAACATAGGTTTCGACCCCAAGACACTCCATCCCCAATCTGTCAAAAATGCTTAATAGAAACAAACTGCAGAACACCACTTATTAAGATGTCCCACACTATCTCCCTACAGAACACACTATCAAATTTCTTTCCTAAGAGACCTGTGGCTCCGCCCAGTGGAGGTTGCTGGGTTTCTGGAAATGAACATGGACCCCAAATAAGGCCCAGGGACTATATATATATATTATATATATAATATATATAATATATATCATTATAATATATATAATACTATTATATACATATATATATATAATATATATATTATATATATAGTATATATAATATATATTTTATAGTAGATATATATATATTATATATATATATATATATATATAATGGACAAAAAATTTCTTCCATACTATTAACACAATGTTTTTTAAATCTACAATTTGAAATTATGAAAAAAAAAAATTTAATGAAAGTGTATGCGGATCAAATTTTACTTAATTAATAGTAACATTAATTTGGAAGTATTTTAATACTTTTATCAGTCTCCGATCACCAGTAACTCTCAACTGTTATATTTTTTCTCTGAATCTTTGCACAATTTTTAGCGAGTTGCAGTGCTGCTGCACACCTTTCAAGCGTAACCCAAGCCTTTATATTTCCTTAATATTCTTGGAATATTCTTTTTTTCTCACGCAGTAGTCGCATAGTATGTCTTAAGACTAAACATGCTTTTAAGAGGTTAGGGGATCTTAAGCGCTTTCAGACTTCTTTTCACTCAACTCGCCTTTTCTGTATAGTTGTGTTCTTGTGTGGAGAACACCTCACACTTCTATAGAATGTTTCCACACATTCTTCTAATTCTTGAAATGGCCAAGTTTAATGCTTTTGTTCTCATTAACTTATTACAAAGCTCGCTATTCCCAACTTTGTCACGTACATCTTTTGAGGAGCAATTATGTAACGACTTGCCACAAATATTTATCCATTCTTTGCCAAGTTCTTAGCCCAGACTTCAAACATCCATACTCATTCTATATATATATATATATATATATATATATATAAATATATAGTATTTATTATATATTATATATAAGTTATTATATTTATTATAATATATTTAATTATTATCTATTATATTATATATATATTATATATATATCATTAACCGCAGGTCTAGATTGGTAATGTCGGCTCCCTTTGTGAACTATTTTTGCAAGCGTGATTGAAACCGGTGCGGCCTATGCAGATGGAGTAAGCGCGGTAAGGGTGTGTTGATCCACTACGCCACGATGGATCTATAAAGGGAAGAAACGCCGAGAATTCTTTGTGCGTATGTCCTGTCTTGGTGGTGCTTATATCTTCTATGATGATGGAGGATTCTTACAGGTGTGATTCTGCTTTTTAGTCCATGGTCGGGCGGTATGTGGGTGTCAAGACAGCATACGCGTTCATTCTGTAGGCCCAGTTCAATCCCAGCAGTGGATATAGTCCCCGAGAAAAGGAGTATTTATCATTATTATATAATACAAGATAATAAATATAATATATTGTATTATTATTATATTTATTATGTATAGTGTATACATAAGTATAGGATAATAATTTTATTTAATAATATATATTTGTAATTAGAAATAATATGTATTGTAAAAATCTACATATCTCTATTGTTGTATTCCGATATTCTATATTTTAAACCATATGGAGAAGAGCAATCATTAATGATGGAAAATTATTTTATTTAAGTTAAATTATGGGTACTAGTTAAAATGTCCCCAAGTCCAGATTTTCATGAAACTAATATATGAAAGGTTTGAAATGAGATAAAAAAAAATGATCTTGAAAAGTAATTAAATCCAATATTTCCTAAATTTTTAACATATGATGCCTATGGAGGGAGGACTATACCAGTAATTATCGAAACCATCCGGTTTCCGTGAAACAAATGAAATATTTGAAAATTAGCTTAAAGTAACGAAGACTAAAAAAAAAAAAAAAGAAAAAGGCTCGAGAAATTACCCTTTTCTAATTTAATATATTTAGACCCCACCCCATGTGCGCTGGGAAGACTTTGTCTCTGCGACAAAGCCGCCGGGAGTCCAATTGATAGGTGAAAAATAGACACGATATAATACCACACGATCATATAAATCATATAATAATATTATATATAGTATATATATATATAACCTAAAAATATAATCTGAAGTATATATATATATATATATATATATAATATGAGGATAAATATATATATACCTATAATAACAGTATATATATATATATATAATAATATATATACACCAATCAAGGGAGGAAGTAGATAAATGTTCGTATGTCATGCATTTAGGAAATTTCTCTTACTTTTTTTTATTAACGTTTTATTGTTTATGATATAGCCTATTTTGAACATTTTCTCTAAATTTCATTGAAATTGGAATCCAAGGCCTATTGATAAAGGCTAAAATGTCCAAATTATGTACTCCAACAAGAATGTAAATTAATAATTTATAATTAAAGGAGTTTCATCAAGTGGTCTACTAGGATTTAAAATTATTTATGCTAATTTTTATGAGAATTTTTTATGCCAACTTATAGGTATTTTTGAAGATTACGTTACAACAGATCCTTTTCAATAATTAAAAACTTAAAGCTCTGTGGAAAAGGTCTACACATGGCGGCGTCTCCGTCATTATGTAATTTCCCAACGCCAGAATAATAATAATAATAAGAACAACTATATCTAATGCTGCTCCGTTATCGTTAACCAAAATGAGACCATCAAGTCATTTAATGAATCTTTAACTTAATTTTGATACCGGTTATAAAAACTAAAGTTATTCAATGCATGGCGTTTGAGTTTTCCTACTTGGATTAATTTTATTTTATTTTTTACTTTCAATATTTAAGAACTTGACGTTTCTCAAATGCGAATTACTAGACTTAGTATATATATATATATATATATATATTTAATATATATATATATATATATATATATATATATATATATATATTAGATAGTATATATACTTATATATATATATATATATGAATATATATATATTATCATATATATATATATATTATATACGTATATTAATAAAATTAGTATTTTTTCTTGTTTTTTTATTTCATTGTTGATTTTTCATTGATTATGTTACGAATATTGGCTGATGATGGCAATTTCCAACGATTTCGTATTGCGAATTAATAACAATTTTATAGAAGTGCATCTGGGAGCAGGGGGAGAGGTTAGATGTAAATTTATTTCAATGAAATACACTATTTAAATAAAACTTGGTACAGAACGCTACCAACACTTTTCAACATAGTGGATACATAAGGGGGAGGGAAGGGGATGAGAAGAATTTTATAACTACTAAAAAATAGTAAGTACATTATTCGGTAGCTTTCGCTTGCGATTACGTAATTATTATTAACATAATTATGATCTTACCACTGACGAGACCAACTCTGCCCTTAACAATCATCGTGACTAAACACAAACCAAGATCAATACCCAAAATATCCTCCAGTATTAAAAATATACAAAATCATAAACAAAAAAAAGGAAAATAATAGAATCTATCTACATCCATAATACGCCTAATTTCAACAGAAACGCAGGAGATTTTAGGCTTGACCAAATCCAAAATTAAATTATACTTTCGTCAAAATACTTTAAACAGTTACAAAATAAGCAAATAACCAACCAATAGCCTCTTCACTTGTTGTCTATTCTTTGGAGTGATGGCTCTTTTAATACTTGTTTCCCGAAGAGGCTTGACGCGTAATCGCAAGCGAAAGCTCGAATATGTATTACTATTTTTAGTGTTATAAAATTCTTTCCCTTCCCCCCCCCCTTATTATGTATGTTTGAAAGTGTTGGTGCGTTCTGTACCAAGTTTTATTTAAATAGTGTATATTGAAATAAGTTACAATCAAACCACACACCCCTTCCCCTCCCAACCCCCCCCCCAAGATGCAGATGTCTAAAAAATTCAGTTATTAGATTGCCAATAACGAATAGTTGGTGAAATTGCCATCATCGCCAAAATCGTATAAAATCAATATGAAAACACCAAGAGGGATAAAAAAATTACTAAATAAAATCATCAACCTACGACAAAAAGTAGTTAACTAATTATTATATATATATCATATTATATATATATATAATAATATATTATATAGTATATATATATAGGGTATATATATATTATAATATATATTATATATTATACTATATATATATATATATATATATATATAATATATAATATATATATATTATATATATATATATATTTTTGTTTTTTTTTTTTTTTTTTTTTTTCAAAAGAAAGACTAGGGCCCTGTTATGTTATATCAGTGGCTTATTTTTTAATTTTTTATATTTTTTATCATATTGTTTGGAAATGATGTTAAAAATAAGTTCCATTGGTAAAACACCTCTTTTGAAAATTGTATATATTAAAAAGAAAATTTATTTCGAGAGTATGTTATCTTCCTGCGTCTGGCAGGAAAATGACAGGGGAGGGGAGTAGGGGAAACCCGGCGGAGGGGGAACAAAGTCCTCCCCAGCGGGGGACCACGTACGCTGTACCATGTATTCAAAGATTGAACTCGGTTAGACGAGGGGTATTGTATAGTTTTAAATCCCCCATTCGCCATTTTCTTTCGTTCATCGATTTCATTCTCTATTTTCACTGACTCGAGAGGAAACGCGTTTTCAAATTTACTGTTATTTACCATTCGATTATTGATAGGTTTTTAATATTATCATTGAAATTTATTCTTAATATCAATTGCTAACAATATAGTGAAAAAAAATAGAAAAACTAAGGAAACCACCTATAACATAACGGGCCCTAGACTAGAATTATATTTGTTACATTTAAGAGGTTGCTAATAATTTATTAGTGTGTTTGTTACCTTTGATTGGTTTTGAGCTCCCCCTTGACTTCTTGCTTTTGTCTTTCGTAGGGCTCTTTCCCCTCGTACGAGCGCGCCTTTCCAGAGTATAGAGAAGGAGAGGCGAATTATGGCGTGTCCTCTTCGCTTCTTTATATGGAGAAAAAAGAAGGAAAGACGTGGAAATGTCTTTTTCCCAATTGCACCTACGAGGATATTAAGTCGAATCTCACAAATCATGTTAGGACTCACACTGGGGAGAAACCTTTCGCTTGCTACTTGTGCTCTTATCGTTCTAGTAAGACTAGTAATTTGTATAGACACATGAAATCAAAACATTTAGCAACTCGTGATCTTGTCGATTCCATTCCTAACCCGTAGAAGGGAAGGAGGATCTAGTGCAGTCACCGAACGAGATTAGCGATGGATAGGATTATTTGTTAAAGTGTAAGTTGCACTCAAATAATACTTATATATATATATATATATATATATATATATATATTCATATATAGTATATAATATTAGATATACTTAAACACTTAATATATATATATATATATATATACATATATATAATATATAGTATATATAGTATATATATTATATATATGCATAAATATATATTATATATAATATATATATATATATATATATATATGAGCTTTGCCGATTTTTATATTGTCAAGTAATTTTTTAAGCCATATGGAATAGTCCATTTACTTACTTAATTAAATGATTGTTAAAGAATGAGTTAATGTAAAATCATCTTCCGGATTTATTGTATTATTGTTTACTAATTTTTTATTGAAATTAATGGTACATTTATACTGAAGATTGTCTTGTTTTGTGAGGAGGTACACATTCATTCGTTTCGTTTTCATTCGTCTCCAGTCGTCAGTCAGATTTTTTTATTAGTCAGAATATTTATATACTATATTATGTCAGTATATTATTTTGTTAATTAGTTACAGAAATATTTTTTTATTAGTCAGAATATTTATATATCTATTTTTATTATTATTATTATTATTATTATTATTATTATTATTATTATTATTATTATCATTTATTTATTTATTTTCTTTTCGTAGGGACTATTTTCATATGGAGCTCGGAATAGTAATAGATCTTCTGAAACTGAGCAACAGTTTATGATGAAAAAAGGTTTTTTGTGGATGTGCACTTACCCCGATTGCTCTTATGCATCTGGTAGTAAAGGGGACCTTTCAAAACACATTCGAAAGCACACTGGTGAACGGCCTTTTGCCTGTTACTTTTGTCCCTATAGGTCCAAATCTTCTAGTCATTTGTACAGGCACATCAAAGCTGTTCATTCTAATCAGTCTTTTGTAACTGAAAATGATGGTCAAGTGTGATGGGGAGTTTGATGGTGGTTTGCATGGATGCTGAGTTATGGTTGTGATGTGCCTGTTTCTTATATTAAATTCCTGAAGTATTATTTACATATGAAATGTCTTGTTTAATAATAATAAATAATAATAATAATCATAATAATAATAATAATAATAATAATAATAATAAAAATAATAATAATAATAATAATAATAATAATAATAATAATAATAATAATAATAATAATAATAATATTACACTTCAGTTTTTAAATAGTGCAAATAGATAGTACCATCGTTTAACCCTTAATGTTAATTATGTGGGGTGGGATTTTAAAAGGGTCCTTTTCGAAGGGTAACTTACAAAGTAAAAATGATTCTCTCCTTTTAGGACATGTTTACGTTTGGAAACTTTAAATATAACAACCCTGCCGGTCCCCGAGAGGCCCTGTCGGAACTGACACAACGGTTTATGAGGAAAGAAGAATGTGGCGGTGTTTGGTGCTGTACTTTTCCGTGTTGTAGCTACCAACACGAGCAGAAAGCCAATGTGGTGAAGCACGTGAGGAAGCACACCGGAGAGAAGCCTTACGCTTGCTCCCACTGTTTTTATCGGACTTGCGACAAGAGTAATTTGATTAGGCATTATAAAACTCATTTTTAAAGGTTCTTCTTATTCAAGGCATTTATTCATTTATACACGTAAGAGGGATTGTTTAATTTAAAGTCTTATAGACCTCCAACTCTATGTTATATGTATAAAACAAAATCCGTTATTTATTTTCGCTTTGAATTCCCTCGCCAATATAGGAAATCACATTAACTAATGTTATATTACGGTAACATATTTGAATATATCGATATATATAATATATATAATATATATATATAGTATATTCGGAGGTTATATAATCATATATTATATACTTGCTGTAAATGTTTATGAAACTACTACTGCATCGTACCTCATCTATGTGTTTTGAAACCGCGGATGCAAATTATAGTTAATTGTGGTTTAGACATAAATCCTACTCTGTTAAAGATTATAAAGAATATATTAATTTGCGTATAGTATATAATATATATTATAATATAGTATTCATAGATAATATAATAGGTATAGTACTATAACTATACTATTATATAATATATATATATATATATATATATATTTATATGTATATATATATATATATATTATAATATGATATATATATATATCATTACAACCTCTATAGTAATGATCATGTGAAATTATTTTCTTCTTGTATTTTATAAACGAACCTATATATATATAATATATAATATATATATATATATACCGTATATTATATTATATAGTATATATATATATATATTATATATATATATATATATATATATATATATATATATACCGGTTATGTAGCCCTTTTAGACTTTACGCTGTGATTCAAGCAGTTTAGGGTTATATATATATTATATGTATATATATTATATATATAATATATATATATATATATATATAGTATATATATTATATATATATATATATATATATATATATATATATTATATATATATATATATATAATATATATATATAATATATATATATATATATATATATAGTAGTATATATATTGTATTTTATATATCATATTATAAATATATATTATATTTATAATATATATATATATATATATATAGTATATTATTAATATATATATATATATATCTAGTATATTATATATATACTAATATATATATATAATATATATATATATAATATATATATTTATTTTATATATATATCGATATATATATTTTATCTTTTATAATTATATAGGATATATATATTATTATAGTATAATATATAAGATATAATGTATATATAGGTATTATATGATATTATATAACTTATATATATATTATATATATATATAATATATATATATATATACTAAATATTAATATATAATATAATAGATAATGTTTAATTATATATATATACTACCTATATATATACTATATACTAGTATATATATAGTATTTATATTATATAATATAAGTATATTAGGATAGGAACATTATGGCATAGCTGTAGACGTCTTCGGAGGTTTCTACATTCGTTTCTCATTTTTATATTCGTATTGATTATTGAAATATATAATGAAGCGAATAGGATTGGTTATAATTGTAAGTTATAATTATGATTCTGAAACGGTATAAATATTATTTTATTTATCCTTAGTAACCTAAATGATAATTTTATCATTTTACACTCTGAAAATAGTTTTATGCGTTTTAATTTATATGTTTATTTTTTTTCAATCGTCACTAACGTGTTATTAACGGGTAAAATGATACCTATGATTTAGCGTTACTTTTAATAGTATATACCATTCTTGTAGTTTCAGTTTAAGTACTGAAGTGTGCTATGCTCATATATATATATATATATATATATAATGATATGATATATATATATATATAATATATATATAGTAGTAATATATATATCAATTATATATTATTATATATATATATATATAATATATTATATATATATATATAACGCTAATATGGGAACTTATTTTTTGAGTTAATGGCTCATTGTTGACGATCAAAAAAATAAACGGGTAAGCTCTTTTAGAGTTTAGTTTATAATTAATGAAAGAATATTTTTTATTCTTGTTTTGAGTGAGACGATACGTGCGTGTGAGATGTTACAGATATTTTATTTCTTCTTCTTTAACAGGGCGGACTAAAGGCTTCTCATTCAGGATTTGGTAAAGATGTTTCGGAGTTAGTGAGTAAAAATACCTTTTATTCCAAGGGATCATTTGATGAGAAACATCTGGAACGTTACGTGGACTTAGATGTACAACTTTGTTCGGTAGTTAATTGCCCGCTTGAAATTTTTGCTGCTTGTAGTCATTGCTCGTCATTAATTTGTCTTCCTCATTTGGATGAAATGCCTCGGGTTTGCTGCAAGTTTTCAACGAACAAAAGACAGACGACAACTGGTTTCCAATCTCCCCCTTTTGATTCCTTCTATTGTAGTAGTGTTAATAAAGATTCGTTCGATACCCCGATTGCGACCTGTAGAGCCGAAAATTTAGGGTACGACTTTGCTGAATCATCCAGAAATATAGAAGTTCCAAAAGTCTTAGGAGATTCTTGCAATAAAACTTGCATAAGGAACTGTAAATCAATAACTTCAGAACAAAGGCAAACTATAATGAACTCTTATTGGTCGTTAAAGAACGTGAACGCTAGGCGTGATTTCCTTAAACAACACGTACTGATTGTGGGCGTAAAACATCGCGTCACTAACAACCCCGTTTACCTAGGAGAGCTATTCAATACTAAATATACGATTAAGAAGAGGATTTTAAAAAAAAAAAAATTGGCTGCCACAACGTGGTAGCTGTGGATTAACGACATGAGCATATATTATATATATATATATAATGATATATATAATAGTAATAAATATATATAAAAATAATAAACATTTTTAAATAAGAATATAAGAATATAATACAACAGGCAATGTATTTAGTGTGGAAAATAATTTTGTATATTATAATATATTTATAAAAAATATATAAATAAAATCTAAAAGTACATAAATATATAAAATCGGTAGAATGAATAAAATAGAAATAGATACCTGATATAGATAGAAAAAGAAGAAAGAAATAGAAAAAATAGCTAGATAATAAAGATCAATCATAAGAAATATAATAGGATAAGAGAAAAGAAGAAAAAGAGAATAAGAAAAAAGAGAAAGAGAGAGGAGAGAGGAAAGAGAGAGATAGAAAGAGAGAAGAAGAGAGAAGAAAAGAGGAAGAGAAGAGAAATTAATATAACTAATAAAAAAAGCGAAAGATCTGAAAACAAACCCAAAGCAAGACAACATAACTCAGGATTGTAAGGATGGAAGCTGCTAAAGTATTTCTGAAACAATGGAGAAGTACGAATTATCAACAGAAAATTTGTTTCGTATTCATAAATTATAGAATTTCAAGGAGGGGTATTGAAAACGAAAGCCGGAAATATGGACCTTGACAAATAAATAGCAAAAAACGCAAGTCTGTAGAGGTATTAAAAGCAATCCACCGGTAATATTATACAACACACATTTTCTCCTCAAAAGATGTGTTAGGGATGTGTAGTGTAAAGTGTCGCGCAACAATCATGTTGGTTGTATAAACCCATGAATGGACAAACTAACTAAATCTTGATGACAGTTTTTTGTCTTCATTAACATACTAATCGAAATATAGAAAGATAATAATACAAATATAATAATAATGAATTTAATTTATTTAATAATATTTAAATCACAAAGGAAAAAAAATAAAGAAATAAAAATAATAATAGTTGCACACATAACTGCAAGTTGTATAAAAATGTAGTGGTTGCGAGCAAACACTGCAAACCAGACCACGAAAGCCGACCACGTAAAATAGATTAATAAAGGTGGTAAATATAATAAGATAAATATAAATAATAATTAATATATATATAGTGATGGTATATTAGTATATAGGTAATACCTCCCAATACATACAATATAATTATATGAGTATATAATTATATATATATTTGATTATATATGATATATATGATTGTTTGTATGCTATATATATAGTTAGAGAGTGATATAAAAAAAAAAAGATTAAGAGAAGGTGAAATAGAAGAAAACTAAAGGAAAAAAAAAAAATGAAAAAAAAAGTCGAGGAAAAAGACAAAATAAAAACTAAAATCAAAAATAGAACAAAAAAAATGGTGGAACCCATGGCGCGGTTGAGAGCTAATAACCACCGTTACTGGAAATATATCTATTCAATTTCAGTATGTTGTAAGTTTGCCCAGCATTACAAATAACCAGCACTCCTTCCCACCGTCTCCTCACTTGTCAGACGAGAGACATAGGAACTGCGAGACCGCAAATCACCTCGAAAACATAGAAACACACGCCGACGGAACTTCTCACAGAAGCATCCCTGCAAAGGCATCAGAAACACCACAAGAAACAGCCTGAGACGCCAGCCTCGACACGCTGCATGCGGTCGCACTCCCATGCCCCAACATCTAATCTACATGATCTCCCTCTGACCGCCCCGAATATAACTCACACCTCGCCAAGCGCAGAATCTCCGTCCGTACGCCGCCATTAAATTACTGAATCTAAGTTCAACTGCACATTGTTTTAGAGAAAAAAAAAATTGAACACAGTCGCTTGGAATTTGAGGATTACACAAATTTTTCACTTGAATCCAAGAGCAAAAAAATCAGTAGAGTAGACACTGTAAAACACTACCCTGCTGCGAACGCCGTCATCCAGAGTTTTAAAAACGTACTGATGGCTTCTTATTTTCTTATGTGCAAAGTTTGTACTCAGCTTTCCATCGGCACAAATATATATATAAATCATATTATTAACTTACTATATATATATATAATATAATATATTATATATAATTATATATATATATATATATATATATAATAGTATATATGTATATATATATAGTTACGTTATTGATATATACCGACTTTGTATATACTATATAATTATAATAAAATTATATTATATGAAAGTAAGCATACCGTAAAACTTATATATCTATAAATATATATATTCTTGGTTGTGTTAGGTCATTTTAGTAAGGTAAGGTGGTAATACTAGTTTACGGAACCATGTTCTGTGATTCAAAGCAGTGGAAGCAGGTCTTATATATAATATAGTATATATATATATATATATATGGGAGCCTAAACCAGATAAGCTAAGAAAGAGATTTTGGAAGTGAGCAAGGATAACATAATAATTATATATATATTATAAATATTATATAATATATACCTCACTAAGTTTAATTCTCATATTGTGTTATTTTTATAATTGGTTATATAAATATATTTGCTGATAAGAAATTTATGTATTTTATACTCAATTTTCTTTTTTCCATACTCTGGGATATTTATTTGTTAGAGCATATTTCAGTTTCATAGTATTATGTACAACAAAATAATTAAAGTAGTTAGCACCTTTATTACACTTTTCATTACTAATAAGTTCCCACCAAGCAGAAAAGATTATCAGAAAAGCTATTAAAATATTACATAGAAAAATTGAGGTAAAAATTAAAAATTCTAGAGAAAAGCTTATGGAATGCATTTATTATTATATACTGAATAGATTGAAATATTTCAGTTCTACTCTTTACAATACCCATATACCGTATATAAAATTGACATATATATATATTATATATATATATATAATTATGATATATATATAGTGGTATCCTCGCTATACTCATATAGTATTATATATACTATATATAGTATAGATACTCATATATATATCTAATATAATCTATTATATTTATATAGTTTATATTAGTTAGAGATACCAATTTTGAGCCACGGTAGCGGCAGATATATATATATATAATAATATAAATAATATATATATATATATATATATAGTATATATATATATATATACCATTAATATATATATATACTATAATATATATAATATTATATATATATTCAAGAAATTTAATATAAAATTTATATGTATTTTGCCTGAGAGGAAGTCCTAATATTTGTTTGGATTATATTGCAGACATTGACATTATTTCTAGAAATTGGTTGGTGTAGTAACAGGTTGGGCGAGCACCGCGATATTCGCACCGCACCACAAGGAACCGCAGACTACGTAAAGGTAGTGCACTAAGAATTGTTCTAATAGTGCACTAATTAACTATACTATTTAGTCATCCAAGTAATAGTAGATAATAATAACAATATGGAAAATACATGTGATTGAGTAGTGATCTAATAGTGAAATATATTGAATTTGGGTTTGAAAAAGTCTGAAATATAGTGTTTAGTTTTTAATAATATGTAATAATTAAATAATGTATCTTTCATATTGTACCTTTACACGGTATGCTATGTATGTTATTTTCTTTGTTTGTAATGTCTTTTTTTGGTATTTATATATTTATACAAAAAGCCACCCGGTAGCTCAGTGGGAGAGCACTCGCCAAACAAAGCGAGGGTCCCAGGTTCGCAACTGGTCGGATGGGGAAGAATGTGAGCTATTGTTCCCTTGGGCTTGCTCTTTCCTGCTCGGAGTCCTGATATTACACCCCTCTAGATTAGGGCTCGTGCCTCGTGAGCGCGGTTGGAAGGTGTTGATCTTCTGTAGAAAAAAAAAAAAAAAAAAAAAGAAAAAAAAAAAAAAAAAAAAAAAAAAAAAACAAACTAACGGCTAGCCATTTTTACGGACTTCAAAGCAATATCTCATTCGCAAAATACGCACCGGATACCGCACAGAACACCCACGGCAACAGGACACTGAAATTGGGAAATCGCACTGTACTGCACCACACGGCACCAAAATGATCGCACCGCGCATCACTAACTGGTTAAGCTTCCGGTACCGATACCGATTCCTTAGATCATCTTCTCCTATTCTTGAATCCGGTTGATCGCCCAGTGTCATTCCTTAGTAACCACCTATTTAAAACATGAGATTCTTGAATAATAGTGTGCTTTGGTAAAATCAGTGGTTCGGTTATCGGAGATACCAGTCCGGGTACGCGGCTGTATTCGATCACCTTTTGGAACTGCATGCAAAGCTCTCCGTGTCTCAGCGTCCCTGAGAAGAAATTAGGCAGGGCTGGGGCGAGCGGAGATGATCGTAAAGGGAATCCGGTATCGGTATCCGGAAGCTTAACAGTTATGATGCGCTGGTGCGATCATTTTGGGTGCCGTTGCGTACAGGCGATTTCCCATGTCAGGGCCGTGCGGCGGGCGAGCGGGGCGAGGGCAAGGAAGCGGAACCAAACTGTTTTGTTGGTGGTGGTACAGAAGGAAACACCACCGGCCACGGGCAGAGCCCGAAAGGAGAGACGCAAGGGAACGGCCCACAACGAACCAAAGCCCAAAACAGCCACGTCGCCACGACCGATTCCTTTAGATCATGCAAGTTCCTGTCGAAACCGCAGACTCCGGACTTCGGATACCGAACCACCTGTTTTTACACGCAACTATCATCAGTATTTTTTTAAATAGTTCACAATGAATGGGCATAACCCTATTCAAGAATAGGAAATCTCTAGTAATGCTAGCCCTAAAAATCCGGACTCCAACCTTACGCCCGCTACTCTAGAGTGCTACCGATATGGCCACTAAAATTTAAGCGTCTACTTTGAAGATAATAATAATTATATTAATTAATATTAAAATAAATTTAATTAAAAAATCCATGTAAATAAATTAATAATTATAAAGATTAAACTAATGAATATAATATATAATTATATAATTATATATATATATATTATATTATATATATATTATATATATATATATATATAATAATATATTTAAATATATATATATATATATATATATATATTATATATAATATAGTATTATGATATATCTATATATATAATAAATATATATTATAAGTATATATCTAATATATATATATATATATAATAATATATATAATATATATATAATATTATATATATTATAATATATATATATATATAATATACATATTATACATATACCTATATATATATATAATTATATATATAGTATATATATAAATATATAATACTATATATATATATATATATATAATATATATATTATACATATATTAATCAATATATTATATATATACTATACATATATAAATATATATATATATAATATATATATAACTATATAAGGGGTATATATAATATATATATTATAATATATAATATATATATTCTAAAATATATATATATAATAATAATATATATATATATTATATATATATATATATATATATATATATATATATATATTAATATATATAATTTAATATATATAATCATACATATATATATATATATAATAATATATATATATTTATATATATATATATTATATATTATATAATATATTATATATATATATAATATTATATATTAATATATATATATTATATATTATATAATATATATCAATATAATCATTCTCACAATAATATAAAATCAGCAGAATTTTTTTATTATTTTTTTATCCTTTCAGTTACTTTCGATTGATAAAAATGAGAAAACCATAGGCAACATGCTAAAAGAAAACATTAATTAAATACATTTTTTTTAATATTTTATGCATGTTTTTTTATGGGGTTTAAACCATTGGTTTTTCATGTGTTATAAACCATGGGTTTTAACCATATGGTTTAACAAATGGTTTAAACCAATCGCCACCCTATTATATATAATATGATAGATATAATATATATTATTATAATATAATAATATATATATATATATATATATATATATTATATATATAGTATTATATTATATAATATTATATAATATATATATAATATTATATTATATTTATTATATTATACCTATATATATATATATAATATTATATATATTATAATATTAATATATTATTATAATATATATATATATATATATATATATATATGATATCAATATTATATATATTAATATATATTATATATATTTATAAATATATATTATATATATTAATTAATATATACATATTATATTATATATATAGTATATTATATATATATATATATAATATATTATTAGAATATATTTAATAATATATATTATATTATATATATATATATATAATATATATATTTAATTAATATATATATTATACATATAATACTATATATAATATATATATATTATAATATATATAATATATAATATTATATATATATATATATATATATTATATATTCTATAATATATATATATAGTATTAGTTATATATTATATTATATTAATACATATACATATAATATAATATATATATAATTATATATATATATATAATAATATATAATTATTAAAGTATTATAAATTAATTCTTATATATTAAAGTATATAAATATAATATTATATATACATTATATATTAATATTAATATATAATATTAAGTTAAATATATGATATATGATTATAATATATATTATATATTAATATATATATATGTAGGGTATTATATATATATATATATATAAATATATATATATTATTATAAGTAATTTACACTATTAATACTATATATATAGATAATATATAAATATATACTAAATATAGATGTATATATATACGTGTAATAAAATATATTATATAATAGATATATATAATATATATATATATATTATATTAGTGTATATAGTAGGGTTTATAATATATATATATATTAATATATATATATATTAATATATAATTATATATATATATATTATATAAATAATTATATATACCGGTATATATATTGTCAAGAGGAATATTTATATATATATTATATATATTATATTATAATATATTATATATTAGGATATATATATTAGTATAATTAGAAATTATATAGTCTATGATATATAATATATATATTAATACATATGTTATAATATAATATATATATATATAATGATGTAAATACTGCATTAGTGAGTGTAATAATATATAAGTATATTATAATATTATATATATATATATTTATATTTAAGTTTTATTATATATATATATTAAATATATATATTATATATATTTAATAGTATTAATATTATAATATATATTATTAATAGTATATTATATATATATATATATATATATATATAATATGTGTGTGGATGTGGGGTGAGTGTGTGTGGGATCACAATAAATATTGCTTGTAAGAGTAGTCTACCGTCTCTCCACGATATGGCTTGAATATATGTGATCGCAGACTGGTTAAGAGGACTTATTTCTGAAGCCTTGTAACATTTAGGAACTGGCGGGAAACAATTAAAACATTTAAATACCATACGATCACCTTCTTCGTTTGAGCTTACAAAATCAAAAAATTCTTGTAGGTAGGGCCAGTGAGGGTTGATTCGACTTTCTACAGGGTTCACAATACTCATAGCATTAGCAGAGCTACTAACAGTAGCGATATTTACTGAAATATCACCTTCACTTAAAGAAATAGTAGGTATATGTAATGTTCATGCAAAAATATTTTTACTTAATGCTTATTCGTCATAAGAAACTCGATTCACATTTATTATCTAAGATAGTGTGAAATAAGTATCTATTTAACTAATTCATGATAAAAAAAATATAACACTAAATTTAAGGCTCCTAAGGCATAAGATGAAGGTTGAGTTACATAAAGTTAACGTGCGCTCGCGATAACTCACTCTCTAAAATGAGAGGAGGAGACCACGAGTGTACAATTGATCTGATTAATGACCTATTAAGGTCTCTACTTCTATGTTTTTTAACAGTGCAAGTTATGATTTAAAACTAATATCAGCCTAGATAAATAAGTGTAAATTAAAGTATATATTATATTATATTAATATTATCTATAATTTTTTAATAATATTGTTATGCTCGGTATTATCGATTGCAGGTGAATTATATATGTTAATTTTTGCTACATAAATAATAATAATTTGCAATAATAATAATAATAATTTAATATAATATAAAATAATATAATAATAATAATAATAATATGTTAATAAAAAGAAAATTAAGAGTATTTATTAATTTGGAAATGAGAGGACGATGTCATGTGGTACCGTTAAACGGAGTCTCTCTACTTAAAGCCACAAGTGTTGTAATCCCTTCATTCATAAATTATGTATAGCTCACTCGCTCTCTAGGAGCAGGGTAGCAATCTGCTACATGCCGTCAAGACTTCCCAAGTAATTGCTCTGGAATGCGCGCTCTCTATAGTCTGCTACGTTGCCGCAACGTAGTTGCGTACAGTCGCCGAAGAGTATCACTACACTGATTTAATATTAATTGTGAGTGTGGTGAATAGACTTTTTGGTGTGAGTGCATTCCATGCCATAATTATTTATTGCGGAGCCGACACCTTGAAATTTAATATGTATAAATATAAGTATAAGCGTCTTCTACATTATTAGTGTTACATGAATAAATTATAAAGATTTGACTACGATGTAATGTAGGTAGATATTGATAATCTCATGAGTATGTGGACAAAGTAAATTAGAGCTTTAGATGTTATTATCAGGCATAGTAATCTAAAAAGTATATATGACTTAGTCAGTGTATGAGAAAGATAGTGAAAATTAATAATAGCTTAAATTAATTAGATTTATCTATGGATAGTTAGTATAATAATATCGCAATTGTTACGTGATTTACATAAGTGTAGTAAGTAGAAGATTAATAAGTAAGTGCTTATAATATCAGAGTTATGATTATAATGTATTATCCTCTATATAAGTTATTATATTATAGAATAGTAACTAGTTCTCAACAATAGTTATTGGGTGTACCCTCTTATATATAAGATAAATATTACATAAATTAATGCTGAAGATAATAAGTACACGTAGAGAATAGGAATGATTTTCATATTAGTTTGATATGAGTTCTAGGTAGGAGATGAGAATGAAGAGAGCTCTAGAAGGAGTTATAATATAATAGCTTTACTGTGTAGATAATAGCGACCTTTTAGATATATAGATATAGTAGACATGATACAAGTCTACAGATATTTACATCTTTACATATATTGATAATATTGAGATCAATAATTCTTTTTGGGTGTATATATATTAACTTAACGGACCGTAGGAATATATATATAGGAGACCAGAGTATAGGAAATAAATAATGAAATAATTATGTGAAATATGAAAGATCATTTAATTTTGATGAAGAAAACTATTTTATTCAAATAGAGTTGTTAATTTTTTGGTAATGGTTTAGTAACTCTATAGGTTTATTTATTGAGTGGTGACTCGATACTTATAGATATATATATATATATAATAGATACATTATATAAGACAGTATTATTGGATATAGTGTTAATTATAATTAGTGATATGCGTTTATGTCAGTGTACGTCTTTAATATAGTAATATATTTTGACTAAGGCCATTATAGAATATATAATTATGAGCGTGTTAGGTATATTATATATATGCCGCGTTCGTGTTCGTCAATGGTAAAACTGGCATGTTCGTAACCCACTCGGTTAGAGCGACAAATTGAGATCAGTGAACTTCTCATAGCTTGAATGGCGTTGGTGACAGTAGTGCTGCGTGTATAGCATTCGTGTGACGATTCCTAGGCTTTAGCGAATATTTACACTATGAGATATTGGTCCCTTCTCCTCTTGCGGATAATTAAGTTGGCGAACTATGTTACGTGGCATTGGTTTTAGGATTTGATAGGCCTTAGGGGGTTCGGTGTTGGGCGTATGTCTCCGTGAATGTATGCGGAGTTGAGTGAATATCTTTCAATAAACTATATTGTATGACTAAATTAATTTAGTTTGACTGGGACAAACTGATGGCCTATATAATGTTAGGCTATCTTGCTGATCCTCTTTATATTTACCTAAATTCTCACTATAGCTATGGATATATTTATAGAATACTATATATCGAACGCTAAAATAATAATGTTTAAGACTGATCAATATTGGTAAATAACGTAATAAATAGGTGCATGAAATAGATGAAGAGATATGATGTTAGATAAGTATAGGTGTGATTTTAATAGGTAGTTGAAATATATATCTATATAAGATAAGAAATAATAATCATTCAAATATATTACCGGTGACCGCGTTATATATTGATTTACGTTGACTATATGTTATACATCCATGCGTAATATAAGTATACAACACTAAATAGAAACTCATTTAAGTAGAGACAGATAGATATTGAACAACTTATAGTATTTTAGATAGTTTCTCATAGTAATAGGTGACTCATATTAATTATATTATTATAAATCGTGCTCAATTGGCTAAGTATATATATATTAGTTATACATAATATATATATATATAACTACTATATTTATTAATATATGTAATATAATATATAATATTATAATATTATATATATGGGTAGGAAAGAATTTCCCCAGAAGCAAAAATGGGCAAAGCTCACATGAATAAAAATTGAAGGTCGAAATAATAGGTTAGGTGGATAAAGTTTCGGGTGGATTTGATTACTCAATCTATGAGAGAAAATTACTCAATTAATATAAGTCATATTTAATGTAATGCTGAGGATTAGAAGAATCATGAATATAAGTCATATACAATACCCGCATATTTGTTACCGATCTTTCGAAACCTAAGATATGGTAAATGTCTGTTAATCTCCATAATAATATCTAAATTTTCAATATATTTATGTTTATTATTTATGACTTATTAAACTTTATTTAATTATAACATACATATTCTTCCATTATGTACTGCATTTGCAGTCTCTCACTAATAATTAGTGTACTATAGCAACTGGCCTTTCTTAATCATATTGAAAACTTGATGTTTGTTTTGAAAGATATTTATTCAAGCAAAACATTCAATGAAAATATATTTTCAAATATAATTTTATTGTAAAAGTTGTCATACAGAACTTTCTTGTTTGTGTTAATGAGAAATAATATAAATGCTCATCATGTGAGAATCTCTCTCAATGGTTATGATAATATGATAAAAATATATATTAGAGTGGTTTGACTCCTCTCACTATGCGAGTGTTCGCTGTGGGTGGTTTTATGGAACACACTCTCTAAGGTTTAGTTTGGTTTTACCTTACTGATTCTTCGTATATTTTATCATTTACTCATAAGTGACCTATAACTCGAATAAATCTATATATATTGTGAAAGAGATATATATTACTCAGAAATTAATATGCTCTACATATGTTTATTGAGATGGAGAATCACAAATTCATGAGCAAATATCGAATATAAAGATTTTAGTAAAGCAAATAAAGTTTTACACCCTTTGTTGAGTTCCTCTTTTTTCTTTTTGCTCTCATCTCAGAACTTTACAGGGGTGCACTCAGCACAAATAACAATTCAGTGTCTCGTGCCCGTACTCTGGAAAGAGTTGTCACTACATACCATTTCGTCTCTTAAGCGTTCTCTCAATTCTACCTTGAGGATAGTGACACGCAAGAGTTAATCGAGATCTCTTCAATGAGTCTACTGTCTTTCTTTATTGCTCGTGTGCGGGATGTTTACCTGCTTCCTATTCATTTGGACAGTATCAAGTATTATTCTTGAATATTACGTAGTTGATATATGAAGCATTAAGTCGAGAGAAGTGTGCAAGTTTTGTGTCGATCGAGAACTAGATAAGTCAGGAATGAATTGAGATATGTGCTTCAAACTGCAAGGTGAAAGTAAAACGAGTTAATCTTTTTTTCAGTATATTCTATTTTTAGATTAGTTGTCATATCTCATTTTATGAGTTCAATTGTAGCTATTATACTCAGCAAATCTTTTATCATAAGTAATCAGAATCAATATAAATAAAATTTTTTTAATTTTTTCTATATTAAATTATACTTTTGGGATGTACATTACTTTTTCCATGCTAAAATAAACGGTGTAAGAGTATTTTAAATACATAAATATATAAAGAAATAATAATCATTCATAATGTATGTATATTTGTAGGTATCCAATATTCAAAAAATAATGCTCTCAACTATAGACAAACTATATAAAAACATTTCTCAATATGAGTGTAAAAATAATAAAAATAAATTATATATTTATATTTAATGGGTTGTATAATATATTATATATAATATATATATATTATAGTGTTGTGGAGTATAGACATAATCATAAATATAATAGATTAAAGTGTGTAGTGAATATATTATATATATATATATATACTTAGTAAATAATATTATATGTATTATACACTGATTAGGGGTATGGGGTACATAATAGTCAATTACATCAATATAATGAATTAAGTATATATATATATATATATTGATATATAATTGATACATATATAGTGTGATTATATATAGGTTATTCACCTTGTCGTAAAATACTTAAGGTAAATATTTACATTAAGACTATAGAATTGGGAGAAGAAATTTGAAAACAGTATACTATTACAATTCTAATTTTTATGGGGAGACGAAACATTTATTACGTTTAATTTTATAATGTTTTCGTCCCCATAAAATTAGAATTTGTAATAGTTCGCTAACACTGGATATGCCTGTTTTCAAAAAATTTCTTTAACGATTACTAATGGTTTGTAAAGATAAAGATTTACACTGTAAAATTATTTTTACGCCCAAAGAGAAGTGGTGGGGTACAATAACCTATATAAATATAGGTAGACTACGTTCAATGTAGCTGAGTATAATTTACGGATATATAAATTAAATGAATATTGGAACATTATCTATAATTATAAGGCTAATATCATTGCATTATATCGGAGATTATAAAGATACATTCAAATATATATTGAATGCTTATAAATACAAAATCATAGTATTATACATATTATTTATAAATATATATCACCACAAATATTAAAGATATTAGAAAGATGGATTAGTGCACCTGAAAAAATCTTGACTGATAATGAATTCGAATTTCAGAATGAAGAAATGAAAGGTTTATGCGAAAAATTTAGTATGATTCAATGGGGAACTTCGGCGGAGAACCCTCGTGAAAAAATGGTGGGATTGTTGAAAGATTCAATGAGAAAAAGGAAAGATGAGGGTGTTAGTACTTAGTAGGAATGTGAGTTTGATTTGGTCTGTAGCTGCAAAAAATGGGTTGTTAGAGAGAAATGGGCATTCTCCTAATCAATTAGTTTTTGGGAAGAATGTAACGTTACCTAACAATACAACTGAGGAAGAAACCAGTATGGGCATAATAGGCATATAGGATGAAATTTTAAAAAAGCATTTAGAGGGGATAGTTATATAACAAGAATCAGAGGATAGGATAAAGAAAGCAATGAAAGGGAAGATAAGGGAACAATGTTGAAATAGCTGAAGCAGGAGAGAAAGTGTATTATAAACGATATCTCTTAGGTAGGTGATTACTGACAAATTGAAAGGAAAAGAATGTATATGTAAAGCGAGATTGGTTGCAAGAGGTTTTGAAGAGGAGGGAGAGGATTTAATTACTGATGCTCCAACTTGTTAAGGAGAGCTTTTAAGAACTTGTTTGAGTATAAAAAGGGAGGGATGGGAATGTAATTCTATTGACATTAAATCTGCTTATTTAAAAGGGGATGTTATAAAAATTAGGGTTCATGTGATGCCTCCTAAAGAAGCAAAAGAGCAATGTATTTGGGAATTAAAGAAAACTGTTTATGGTTTAAAAGATGCTGCTAGAGCATGGTATGACAAAGTGGTTGGTGTAATTGATGAATTAGGAGGCGTAAAAAAGTAAATTAGAACCAGGTTTATTTTTATGAAAGAAAGAAGGGAGATTAATAGGCATTATGTGCACACATGTGGATGATTTTTGTTTTGATGATTCTAAAATATTTATGAATGAAGTTGTAAAAAGTATGAAAGAAAAGTTAAAAATAGGTTCAGAAGACGTTAAGGGTTTTAAGTATATAGGGGTTAATATACAGGAGTACGAAAGGGGTGTGTGGCTGGAATAAGATAAATATATGAAAAGTATAAGTGTCCTGGATAAAAGATTTCTTTGGTGATAGGGAAATTTGGAGTAAGGAATTGACTTTATATAGATTGTTAGTGGAACAAATAAATTGGGTGAGTGGTCAGACAAGACCAGACTTTTGTTTTTCTGTGAGCGAAAGTAGTAGATTTTTTAAGGGAGGGAAAGTGGAGGAAATGAGGAAACTTATTAATATTATAAAAAGGGGAAAGGATATTAATATGAGTGTTTGGTTGAATAACCTTGAAGGTAAGATTGAAATGGAAGTGTATACAGATGGAAGGGAGTATTAGTCCTTAGGTAGGTTATATTGTGGCTCTTTAGAATGAAAAAGGAAATAAATGTCCTATTGCTTGAAAATCTATGTGTATGAAAGGGTTGAGAGATCTGCAATTGAGGCAGAAACTATAGCGTTTATAGGAGGTACACAAACGGGTATATATTTAAAAGAATGTTGGAGAGAGACTGTTGGCGGAGAGAGGTTACAAATCAAAGTGTATAAGGACAGTTAAGACTCTGAAGAATGTGATATATTCAGTGACACAAATGTTGAGCAAGAACTTAAGGGTAGATGATGTGTGGATCAAGTGGATGTTAGAAGAGAAAAAGATTACAAAGGTTGAATGGGTTGATACAAAATATCAGTTAGCGGATGTGTTTACAAAAGGAAGAGTGGAAATTAGAGGTATAAAAGAATATGTGGAAGGGGGGAAAAAAAGGGAAGAGAAAGGTAAAAGATTGTTTGTTTTTTATTTCATTGTTGTTACTTGTTATATTATTCTTCTTTATAGGTGTATTGTATTTGTAAAGGAAGGTTTAATTTATTCAATGGGTGTGTTTTGCCTGCTCTAAAAGTTTTTTTTTTGAACAACAGTTTTTTACACAAGCTGGCTTTTTACATCTCGAGTAGGTATTTTTATAATTGCCACTGTAGGGTTGCGATACAAGGGATGTATTAAAAATGTAGTGTACTAATTAAAATTTGAAAATAAAAATAACATATCATTGAGAAAAAATAAAGAAAACCAGAGAAGTCATTCAAGATTAATCCTTCCTGTATTAGAGTGAGGCTTACCATAATTACTTGAAGTAGAGCAGCTGTGTCAGGATGTTCAAAACTTTTATTATTAGTGAACCAATGAATAATTTGGAAAGTCAGAGTTAAAAAGAGTTGCCTCGTTACATTGTCTGCATCACAAGATAATGTAAGAATCGCTTTGAATACTTTTAAATATAGTGCCGTCATTGGTACCTTTTTCTGAGTTTTTTCGCTCTGTTGATGACCTGCAAAATTGAATTAGAGAAATTTAAATTCAGTTCCTTCCTATATGTACAACTAGCAAATGAAAACAATAAATGGCAAATATAGATTACTTTTAAAGGTACAAAAGGAGGCCATCATAAATTACTACTCCTAGTATGAGGCTAAACGATATTTTATCGCTTCATCAATGTAACAAAAATTAACTTTATATATATATATATATATATATATATATATATATATATAATATATATATATATATATATATAATATATTTAATATATTGATTTATATTATATATAATATAATCTATATATATATATATATATATAAATATATATATATTATATCATACTATTTAATTATATATATATATAATATAAATATATATATATATATATATATATATATATATATATATATGAGAATGGTAGGAAGGTGATTGATTTCTGTGAGAAGAGAAGTATGTGTGAAAGTAATACTTTCTTTAAACACAAGAGTATCCAGATAAGTATACTAGAGTTTGGTGTAGGTAGAGATTGTATCGAGGTGAAAAGTATAATTGATTTTGTGTTGGTGAAGGAGATTTTGAAGTATGTGTTGATGTTAAATCAGTGAGGGGTTTTAGGAATTGGAATTATCGGATCATTATGCTGTTTTATGTGTAAAATTAGGTTAGTGGGGCTTGGATGGAGAGGAAGGTATACGGAAATGAAGTGGGTAAAATTAAGAATGAGAAATTAAGTGAACAACAAGGTAATTAGGATAAGTATGTAAGAACGCTTCGAAGTAAATCAGTTGAATGTGGAACAAGTTGACTGAACAAATCTGGGAGCAATGAAGGAAGGCAATTGTTAGCAGTGCAAAAAGAAGTATGTGGATGTGCTAAAAGTAGGAGTAAGATGTTAACAGTGAGTGGTGATGAAGAGTGATGCAAGCGGTTAAAAAGTAAAAAAAAGCTGGTTGAATTAATAAAAGCAAATGATAAGTTTTAAAAGAAAGAGGCTTGGAATTATATAAGGAGGAAAAAGAAATCTAAAAGGTGCATACGTAGGGAAAAACAGAGGTAAATGAACAGTTTGGAGGAAGGATGAATGGGGACTTACAAGGGAATTGAAAGCTCTTCTGGAAGGAAGCGCGAATGGTTAAGAATTAGAAATAAGGGGAACCTGCTCAGAATAATGAATAGAGATGTGATTTTGTAACTGATGAAATGGATGTGAGGGGAGTGTTTGGAAAGAACACTTCGAAAATCTGCATAATATTGGCAGTAAGAAGAAGTGATAGTGAATGTGTGTGAGTTGATGGTGCAAGAAGGAATGAGTATTTTGGGGATGAGGTTATTAGCAGAGGGGTATGGTAAAGTCAGAAAGTTGAAGAATGTAAATCTGCAGTATAGATGAAATTAATGGTGAAGATGATCAAGAACGGAGGGCGAGATGGCGTTGATTGGATTTGGAGGTTGTGGTAAT